>VZRJ01009447.1:69157-156166 GCA_013397565.1 Ptilonorhynchus violaceus | reverse complement strand
CGGGGCAGCGCCGTGCGCGGAGTCGGGATCGCCCCGCTCCGGAGCCCGGAGCGGGGGCCGGACAAGACAAGGTACGTCCGGCGGCCTCTTCGTCTCGGCGGCAGGACCGGCTCCTTCTCGTTACCTGCGATTGGCGCGCCGTTTGTGCGGTCTGTGTTTTTCTCCGTGTCGGTGCTGGGAAGGGCGGAAGGTTCGTGCTCCCTCCGGAACTTCTCTGGGCGGAGATCCCGGGGCCCGTCCCTGGCGGCGGCTCTGGCTGGAGCCCGCGGGCAGAAGCGCTTCTTTTTCCTTGAGGTCGTTTAACTTGGGCGCTCCTTTTACAATATCTTAGACAAAACTGGTATAATTCTCCGAAGTGTTGTTCCCGCCGGACGTGCTGCGCGGTGGGCGCAGCAGCCCCGCCCGTCCCGGCCCGCGTCCCGGCCGGTGCCGTTCCCGGCCGTGCCCAGTCCGGGGCTCCGACTGCGCCCTCCGTGTGCCCGGAGGCCCACGGAGCTTCGGACCGGTTCGTGCTGAGCGCCCGGAACGGGACTCAACTGGGCATCAGAGAGAGCGGTTTCTGGGCGTTACATTCTGCATCGGTTTTCTTTTCAAGGTTTGATACAGAATCTGTTGGTGAACCTTTTGCTTTGCCATGTACCGCTTGTCTCATTTTATTCTGCGCTTACAGCCAGTGTTTTAACTAGAAAGAGTAAGACAAGATGTGCCTCAGTTTTAAAAAGAGCCAGTTTTAAACAGGGAATGATGCTTCAGCTGTACAATTGCAGCAACGGTGCATTAAGTAGTCTTGTGTAATATCTGACCTCCGTGGTTTGGGCAGGAATTACTCTTTGACCATAACAGTTTTGCAAATTATGCTTGTTAATGACATGTGACCCTAATTTCCTTAGAAGACCAGACCAAAAGTTAGTACTGTTTTTCTTGATAGTAAACGAAATCATTTTAATCACATTTTTTTCAAGAAGCAGAACGCTTAAGTTATGAAAGCATGTATCTTGTGTAAGTAATCATGTAGATCTGCTTCTAACCCCGACAGAGATTTCTTTCCTAGTTTTGAGGAAGTCACTTAATGTCTTTACAACTTACTATTCTCAAATATATCGTGGTTACTAGGTTTGCTGCAATTCTAATATTGTCTATAAGTGTTACATACTTCTTTAAGATTGGTATTTAATTGTCTGGTATAATGAAAAACTTAAGAGGTAAGAGGCAGAAGAGCTATGGATGTTTTAAAATTTTCTTCTTTTGCAGTTTCATTAAAGCTCTGGTTTAACTCCATTTGCATCCACATGTGCAGATCTGTTCTTCCATGGGAAGATGGTTTTGGTCTGCCATCTGCTCATTTGGACATGCTTATGTGGTTCAGGATTCTCTGCCAAAGTTTTAAGAGTTCTAAAAGTTTCTTGGAACTCTAGTCATGCAACAGTATTGCCTAACAGTGGAAATCAAATGCTTCCTGTCCTGAGAATTCCAGGAAAAAGGGAAAAGAAGGATTTTTTTTATGCCAGAGCAGTTTGCTTTTTTTTTTCTGAGCAGCAGCAAAGGCGCTTGTGTTCTTTTAAAAAAAATTATTACTATGGTTAGTCACATTTCATCTATTCTCAGAATGTGAAAAACTCAGCTCTTGAGTAATAGTTTTCTTAAGAAATTTGTCTTTCAGGTATGTCCTTTATTACTAGATGAGCAGTAACTGCCCCAGAGAAGGTCACGGAAGAGTCTCCATTCTGATCTTCTGTTTTCACTAACAATGTCCTTATCCCGTAACTTCTGAGATGGATATTTTCCAGACAGACAGACTGACCTCTGTCAGACGCTTGAAACGTGGTTCTGCTGCTGTGCTTGGGTTGGAGCACAGGGTATCAAACCACCATCTGCAAATACCTTTCAATGGTCTCTTCTACTTCAGAATCTGACCAAGCTTCTGTAGAACACCCAACACCACTTTCCTGCTGAAGGAGATCTTCCGAGGAACTCTCTTCTCTTTACTCTGTCACTGAGAGAATCATGAGGCTTTGAAATAAAAACTAATGTGCTACCTGGGAGTTCTATAGATGTAAACAGAACAGCTGAAGCTTGCAGGCAGCAAGAACACTGTCCAGACATGGAGGTTAGAAAATTCGAAGAGCATGAGAGGAAGGAACTAAAGGGTTGTGTGTTAGCAAAATGCTGCTGAACAAATTTTATCCCTCTGTATACTGAATGCAAAGCCAAAAGCATATTAGCATGAGTTCTCCTACAAATTTACCAGAATTTTAAATGTATCTCATCTATGAAAGCTGGTAGCCATATCTTAGGCAGAATATGGTCTTCCACTAAGTGGCTACCTTGGGAAAAAATCTTGGGGACATGTGCTTTTTTTAAGTCTGAAATGAATTTTTTCATCTGTTTTCAATTTACCTAAACAGTTTTGCTATGCATAGGTAAGTAAAAGCTGCATGATTTTCCTTCTCCAAAGTTGTGCTGGTTATATCATGATTAGGTATGTGTTTTACAATTTCTAATTGTTTAATGTTTTAATGAATCTGAATTCTGTTGGAGCAATGCTCAGAGTTCTTTGCTAAAAATTTTAAGGGGGTGATACTCCGATTATCAAGGTACAGGTGATAGGACTTAGGGAAAACATTTTAGTCTATAGATCAGACACTTCATTCATAAATTCTTTTAGTTATCTGAATGGAATCTTCGGGCTTTGGTGACAATGTCGCTGATTTTGGTCTAGTGCTTAGCCTTTTAATAGCTCACACACTAGCAGCTTTCCTTTTCTAGCAGCTGAAGAGAGCAGGTCCACTGCCAATGTCTGTATATTGTCTGTAATTAAAATTTTGCAGGAAAGTCTCCTAGCTCATTTGTATCCTCCCTATTCTTCTACATCTCTCATTGTTCCATGAGGTAATTTTAGAGGCCAGAGGTAGGAAGAAGGTACAGCAGGGGATCTGAATTCTAACATCTGGCAGAGTGGTAGGAAAAACTACACTCTTACCTTAACTGAGACAGGGATGTAAGCTTATAATAATGTTTTCTGTTGGCAGAATTGCAGCCCAGCTTTTCCTCCTGAACCTGACCAGTGTCAATAATGGCAAGACTCCCAAGTGCTGCACTGTATGCCCTGTGGATCCTTTTCTTGTCATATACAACAAATGAAGGTATGTTTGTCAATATTTTAAATTATTGTACTGAAGTTTTTATTGACAGGATTTTTCCACGACCACTAGGTAACGCTGTTACCACTAATTAACTACTGTAAAATTTCTAACTTCAAATGTCAGAAAAATCTGTGTACTAGAATAAATTCTTAGATTTTTTTCTTTATATTGAACTTTTCCATGTGGGCAAGAAAAATTAGAAATTTGCAGAAAGGAGAAACAGGCTTGGAAAGCCATCTCCTCCTTCCCCGTTATCTGATCTGCACTGGACACCTCACTGTGAACAAGGTCTCAGTGTAGCCCAGGGAGCCCTGCAGGAAGCTCTGGTGTCCCCTGCCTGCTGTGGTTTGCCTGCAGGTCTGCACAAGGGAGCCGTGCTCCCAGAACCGCGCCTGCAGAGCTGCTGTCAGTTTGTGCTCTCCAAAGTCTGCAGAATGATTGAGCTGGAGAACATGGTTGCCTGAATTTGAACAGATTTGGCAGGCCCCGTCTGTGGGACACTATAGTGCCTGCGTAGCGGCAGACGAGGGACAGGATGTCCGGCGTGTCCCTTGCCAGCATTCTGTCAGCCTGCAGATGCATTGAGTACGAGTGCTGCTGATTCCTTAAGGGTTATTTTGTGAAGCTTGGTTGGCAGAGGCTGAATATAAACATGGGTTTTTTTCCTTGCACCTTTTATGATGTTTGATTATAAATATAATTGAGATATATGAAGTCACGGTTTTCAATAATGCGTTTTTGTTTTCTGGAAAATGAACCTCACACTTTGCTTTCTGTAATTTTTTTAACTAGTTCCACAGTTGTCTATAGTTTCTTACACCTTGTTTTTTTTTGTTTTATAAAGAACATCAAAATAATTAAAAGATAATTTAAAATACCCTGTCCCTAAAAATGAAGGTTTGTTAGCTACTGTCTTATGTGCTATGGAATAGTGCAATATGAATTAATGAGAAGAATCAAGGTTTGCAAGAGCATGTTGGCAGGGTTGTCTGATCTAAGTAATCCCACATTTTCATTTCCCTAAATGATCTTTATCAAAGTTTAATTTTATGGTGTTTTGTTTGGGTTTGTTTGCCTAGTTAACTACACATTTTAAGTTTCTTCAGCATCATGTACTATTTGAGGATAAAAAAAGAAATTCAGTATTTCACTTCCCTTTTTTAACTGCACGAACTCAAATGTGGTTTCAAAAGGAAATTCTCAAATATCTGAACTTTTAAAAAAAATGTGGTGTACCAGAGATGGAAAAGTGAAAAGGTGACAGGAAAGGAGCAGAGAATATGATTTAGGGTTCCGAAAAGACATGAGGGTACTGAACAGCAAGTAAAGTAAAACTGTAAGTCATCGTATCTTAACACAGCAGGAAGAGCTTCATTTAACTGAAGTATTCTTGAAAGTATAAGACGATTAACAGATTGAAAAATATTGTCATTCATCTTTAAAAGCCATAAAATGTTAGTACTTCTGTTAAAAGTACATTTTGAAGTGAAAAAAAGAAACTAGCAATAAAATTACAAACGGCAACCAAATACAAACAACATCAACAGGATAACGATTATTTTAAAATAAAAAGCAGTGTGACTGTTGAAGTATTGCAGAACTTTGACTTGCTACTTTTTTGATGAGTTTTGAAGAATTAGGTACCATGCAGAACAAAAAGGAACTTAACATGGTACTGCCATCCAGAAAGGACATAATAGCAATAGTTCTTATCTACAAGATAAGTATGCATCCTTAGTAACTAAACCAAAACATTTTGTAAATATTTGAACACTAATGAAACCGTGAACTGCAGTCAGTTCTAGGTTTATAAGCAGTCAATATACCAGACAACTTAGAATCCAAATTTTATAGATCCCATTGTGTTATGTATCATGTCCACTAAAAGGTATCTGACTGTCACATTTTACATTTGTAGATCCTGTACTGTATCACAGTACGCAGAGTATCATAGTAAATAACACAAGTGGACTACAAAAAAAGAGAAATGTGGGGAAGATAAAATGAAATTAGATACTTTCAACAATAAAAGCTTGGGAGGAATAGTCTGAAATTTAGGTACCCGTTAGAAGGAATAACCTGTGAAGCAGAAGTGGCTGAAGGACAAGAACCTTGCAGGATGTGGATTGTTGGCAACTGAATCTTGAATTTGCAATGTAAATGACAAGCATGGAGAGTTAGTAATGTAGTGGGCCATGTACACAAAATTTGGTTTTGTATAATTGCCACAGAAAACCTTCTAGCAGAATCCCTTTGTAAATTCTCAGAAAATCCTAATTAATAGGATTCTAAAAACCAGTCAAAGCTATTTTAAAATTTTTTACAGGAAATTGAGATGTAAAGCAGGAAAGAAGGATTTATATTTGTACAACTTGTGCAAGAAAAGAGAGATACTGTTATTATTTACCCATAAAAGACAAGTCAAACATCAGGAAAGGCAAATAATTGTCTTGGATGATAAAAGTATCAGCTGTTTCTGACTGCTTCACTGAGAAATGATCACATTTCAGTACCAGGGTTGGCACGCTGTTAGGCCAACAGGGTGACCTTACTGTCACATAGCTTCTTGTCTTCTGTGTATCACTTATGTGCAGTACACTGAAATAATGGTAAGTGAGGCAGGAAGGGGGATACCTGAGGACTGTGTATTCTATCTCTGCTTCCAGTTCTAACAAAGATATTTTGACCAATATTTTCTATTTTTTACTTAAATGCTGCCAGTGAAAACAGTTATAAATTTGAACATTGGGAGTGCAGGGACTTTGGGCTTTCCTGTACCCCCATAGTGCCTGGCACAGTGTGACTCTCAGTCTCTGCTGGGCCCTGAACGCTCTCATAACAATGGCAAATAGAAGACAGAACAGGAAGTACTGAGTGAAATGATGTAAAGGTATATACTAGAAGAAAGTCTGTGGCAGGAAGATCATCTAGGCACTGGGGAGCTGCTCTGGGGGGGGCAGAAGGTGTGCATTTGGGAAGCTGAGAACCATTGTAGGTAAAGCACAAGTCATGACTGTAAGCAGTGATCCTGGTCTGACTCTGTTAATTATCTTCATTTGGGGTTTTGAACCTTTTGTATTTAATAGGTGGAATGATGCTGTTTTGTAATTTAATGTTGGTGCATTTTGGATAGAGCTATTGGAATTGGATCTTCTGTTCTTGGATGTCTGTGCTGGATGACATGTGCCTTTCTATCTCAGTATTACTACTGCAGGTTCTTCCTCTCCACGACCATAGACATTGTCTCCAGAAAGGTGGAGACAGTCTGCATGCCTCTCTTTCCATTTACCCAGACACAGAAAAGAACAATGTTATCACTTAATTTATACGGGTTTGGCAGCTCTGTTTAGATGGAAAAGCTAATGTTTCTGCTTAGTCCAATATAGTCTTCTGATTCTCTTGCTTCTCATTGTATGCTGTTTTTCCCTAGTTATGACTGCAGGACACATACAGGAATTTGCATGCTTCACTGACTACGACAAAGAGCTGGTTTGTCACTGGAAGGTGCCTGCACAAACTAATTGCTCCAAAGAATTCCTGCTCTGTTACAGCAAGGAAATTTCCTCTGTGTCGTAAGTGTTTAATAAGATGTTACACTGCCATTGTTAGAGCTTCATATATCCTGTAGCCACTATTGATTTTAATTCCCTCCCTCTACTACGGGTGTCTGGAATAAAATGTAATTCAGATTATTCCTCTTGCCAGAAGTAAAATGGGTTTCTGCGATTAACAGCACCCTCTGTTCAGTGGTCTACTCTTCTGTAGAACCCTCTGCACTCGTACTACAGAGGAATCAAGTCCTACTGGTAGGAGTGGTAGAGCTCTTAAAAGTGTACAAAACCCTAACTTCAAGCAAAGTTTTACCTTCTTCATGAGAAATCTTATGTGATTCGCCAGTTTGTAGCCTGTGTGAAAGGTACTCTCCACTGGAGCCCGGGGGTTTGTCTCTGCATGCAGCCTAACTCCATGTTCAGGCGCAGACTGTTGTCCCTGTTCTGAGCAGGGCCAGTCGTCATCTCTTACAAAGGAACATACATCTGGATTTTCCTGTTCCTCTCTGTCTGATTTCACCACACCAACATTCAAATAACCTCACTCATACACTGCAATAAGCCTGTTCCTATACTAACAAGCTGTTAGTACATCCCTTTAGATGCTGAAGTGTGATGAAGGGTGGTATTTTATTCTCTTGGGATCAATCTGTAGCCTTTCTGTCAAGTTTTTTGTTTGTTCAATACAGAAATCCAGGGGGTGTCTGGGGAGGGTGGGTTGTTTGGGGATCTCAATTTTGGGTTTGGAAACATTTCTGGGAACTGAGCTTGTTTGTCTCAGTTTTGATTAGCTGTACATGTTGGGAAACTTGATTTCACCTTTTCAAGGAATAGTGTGTCACATTCTCTTTAACATCATGTAATTTTGTGCCTGTTTTTCAGAAACGTGTGTGTTCCTGAGAATGAAAAAGACAGTTTAAGGTGCACGTGCACAATATATCCTGATTATTTTGTATCAGGCCTCACATATATTCTAGCTCTACAATTCAATGGGACTGATACGTGGAATTACAATGTTACACCAGCCCTTGTTGGTAAGAACTTGTTTGCTTTGTCACTGGGACATCTGGTTCCAGGCTTTGCGATCCTAGCTAACTTCTCATTCATGTCACTGGAACAGCTTTTGCTTATTGGAGATGGAAAGTGTCGTGGTAGCTTAAATGCAAAATCCATTTGTTTTAGAAACCTGATTCTGAATTTGATTCTTGAGGAATAAGTATAAGTAATGGGGAAAGCAGAGAGTGATTCTTCCTCTAGCTGTATCCTCTCAGCTGCAAGCCAGCAGCAGTTTGGGGGTTGAGATTATCTTTTGTGCATGTTATTTGTGGCTTACATGCTACTTTCAGTTGCTAGAAAGACACTAAGTTATCCCCACTGAAATTCGTTCCATTCCTGTCTGTGTCGTACTCTGATTTTTCATAGTAGTTGAATCATGCCACATGAACAGAAGATTTTTTACAGTAATTGCTGTTGGATTTTAACAGCCAGTTATAAAAAGTTAATGAGACTCCTCTCTCACAGGACAGAGTGTAGACACTCATGTCTCTGCCCAGGCCCCCCAGTTTTGTCAGAACAGTGTGCTTGTTGGTAACACTTGTCACCTTAAATGCTCAGAGAAACCATTTGCATGCCTTAGGCAGGCCAAGGAGCTGGTTCTCTTTAGAATACTTGATTGATGCTGCTGCTTATCTGCCGAATAAGCAGATGTCCACATCGATTTTCATGAGACGGGGAGCCAGGACAGCTTGGCTGCGACGTTGGAGCTGTGTGCCCGTCCTGCTGCACAGCTGCTGCTGCCAGGGCACCTGTTGTTCCCATTTCTCCATGCTGAAAGCTGCATCCGGTGCACCAAAAAGCCATACTTGCAGTTTATTCAGGCAGCTTGAAGAATCGGTTCTTGTTAATAAATACACTGAAGATGGTCTGGTTTGGCCTCTCTATCCTTGTGCTATAGCATAGTGAAAAGGGCTAACTGCGTTGCCTGCAATGATATTGTGGTCTCTGGTGAATGCTTGTCTCGCTGCTTCTCTCTATCAGTGCTTTCCCATTACCATGTTCTCCTTAATTGTATTTTTTAACCTACAGTTAAGCCGAGGGCCCCCAAAAATCTTGCCATTGAGAAAGCTGAAAATGGTAACTTCAATCTGAGTTGGGAGGAGAGCTACTCTCCTCCATCCATGCTCTCTGGACAGCCACTCATCTATGAAGTGAAATACTGGAGGAAGCAGCACCCAACAGAGGTAAGAGACAGTCAGTCTCTTTGTTTTCTGTCTCTGGAGCTTTCAGATTTAAAAAGACCTCTGAAAAATCACTTCATGAATAATAGTGTGAGGGCCAGCAAGAGCAAGTCCCATAACGTTCCCTGATTACACACTTGCCACAGGTCACTTTGCCCCCACGATGGTTCCGCTGAATGTCAAAGGATTGAAACTCTTTTGATTACCAACCCAAAGTGGTCTGCTGGTCTGCTGCTTGCAGTAGACAGGGCAGAGATTGAAAATTCAATGCTTCTGTTCCCTGAACTTCATTTGCTCCTTAGACCTCAGGAAGCTGGAGGCTGTTGGCTCTCTGGGGCAGATGAGGTGCTTCAGACACCCTTCTGAATAATCCAGCACTTCTGGGCTGGACTTCTGGTAGAGGAAGAACATGCGTGGTGGCATGTAGCAAATACCACCTGCTGATGACACAAACTGCAGTGTCACACACAGGCATTCATTTGCTCATCTGTGAAAGTTTGCTGAAACACATAACACTGTTGGTATTTAGTTGCTGTCACTAACCCTTCACCTTATAAAGAAATCAAAGTGAACTTTCTGATTTTCTTTTCAGGTTTCTGTAAAAGCAATTAACTACCAGGCAAAAAGCTTTGAGATTACTGCAAGCTCCTTGAGGAGAGGCTATGATTACATTGCAAGTCTCAGGTGTAACTACACAGACTACCCAGCCTACTGGAGTGAATGGAGTGAAGAAGTTGAATTTCACTATGGTAATAGCGTCAGAAATAGCAGCTTGGTAAAAGGGTGGTATAGTCTTATATACTCTGCTGCTGTCTTGGAGGAGAGCTGTGGAATCATCATCTTCATCATTTTGAATATAATGTGAATACATCTGTAAAGGCTCCCAAAGACACTAAACATAAATAGGCAACTCCTCAGGAAACTAAGGAAGAGAAGACCAAGGGAGGTTGGATTGTTTAGCCTTGTGAAAAAAAGGCTGAAAGGGATGTGTTTATTCTCTATAAGTATATCATGAAGTAGACAGCAGAAAAGTAGAAGAGAGTTTTGAACTAAACAACAACATTGATGTGAGAGCAAGTGCGTACAAATGAACAAGATATATTTAGGCTGCAAATTAAGTAGTATTTTATCAGAGGTCCAAGGGTTTATAAAAACCTCTGAAGAGCAAGAGAGAGAACAAGAAACATAGCTGCAGTACAGTGACAGTGATAATGCCATTTTAGGGACTGTGTGATAGGCTTTGTCCCTGAGAGCTGACAATGGCCTCACCGCACACTTGGCTCTCCCAGCGTACCTGTGCCAGATGGTCTCGGACACACCGCACACCATCGCTACTGGCATCTGTAGTGGTCTGTTGTTTATCTGACGGAGGCTTTATTTTACATCCTCTGAAAGAGCATTTTTTTAAGTTGCAGAAGAGCAGCAATGAATTTGGTATTGCCGGTGCTTGTATTTAGATGCACATTCACGTGTAAATGTTTGTTTGTTTAACAGATTACCAGGTGACGGCTGAAGACATTCTGCAGATGGCTGTGCCCATATCCTGCATACTGATCACGGCAGGATCCGTCATTTGTTACTTCTGTTTTACCAAGTAGGTATCATACTGGTTACAGAGTTTATAGAGTAACAGTTTGTACAGATAGCAATATTGCTACTGATTAGCCGAATGTCTGGTAGTACAGGAACCTAATGCTTTGGGTTTTCTCAGCACTGTTACTTAGCCGTCTGTGAGCAGAGATTTTATAAACACAAATCAGTTGCACTTTGTCATTTTCTGAATTGTCTTTATTAATCTTACTGGAATAGGCTTGTTATAGTAGGGGTTTGTCAGTTTTGGACCCTGGTCTTTGCTGGAGTTCCAGTAATGATGGTTAAATATCTTTATTTCTTTTACATTTTTTAATGGTAATGTGAAAGTGAAATCCTATCTGTTTCACACATCATTTCAAACAATTAGAAGAACAGGTGACTGTCCTTGTGCAGAGCAGTCACATACCAAACATATAAACATCTTTGCACTGGTTTAATGAAAAACAGGAGATGCACACAAACACTTTCTGTTGCTGTGATACAGATGCCTAAGAGGGAGAGGAGAACAGAAGAGGGAAATGTACACTGATTAAGCCCAAGTGCAGTCAAAACAAACAATTTTCATTCTTCCCTTGCAGAGTGAAGAAAGAATGGTGGGATCAAATCCCAAATCCAGCAAAGAGCCATTTGGTTGTAAAAAATGTCAAGGTAATTTAAAAGCCTTGCAAAAAATACCTTTTCCTGATCATCAGAAGTAGAATATGTAATAAGTTCTATTGTCTGTCTAGTGCAAGGGATACTAAATACAGTTCATATGTGTCCTTAATCTCATTTGTATCTTTATTAGTTTTCAGTTTTGTGCTACTTTGATGAAATCAAGTTCCCTTTCCATGACTTAAAGCAGAGTCATATGGAACAACAAATGTAAGTAAGATTTAAAAAAACCCCCTCTGCTTTACAGCATAAAATTGTTTCCTGTAACATAAACATTAACTGTCCTTTCCTTTTGACTTCCAAAAACAGAAGTTGCAAGAACTGTCTGGCTCAAAGTTTGTCAAGCCAAAACTTCAAGGGAAAAGATAACATCAGCAATGTTGAGAAATCTTGCAGTTGCTACAGCAGGTCTGGAGAGCGGTTGCCAAAAGGCAGCAGTGCAGTTTTAACCCCTAATACAATTCCAGTTGAAGAGTCTATAGAAATCTGTGAATGTTTAACAGACAGTGAAACTGAGAGCCAAGAAGAAACTGGCAACCAGGTCACCATGTTTGAGCCTTGTGAGAGCAGCGTCGATGCTTTCAGAAGGCACCCTGAACACAATGAGTTACTAGCTAACATGTTTGATGCACTCCTGGCAGATGAAAATAACATGCAAGACAATAAAGGCCCAAACGTCCTCACAGGTGAGAGGAAAACCTTCAAGAAATCTGGATCAGAAAATCCATCACAGCGAAATCCAAAAGAAAGTGCAGCCCAGAGTCAGCAACCATGTGATATTTTTCATACAGACTGCCTTTTCACCAAAGCCTCTCAAGATGACTACAATTGTAGTACAGCCAGCAAAGAGTCAGAACTATCAGACGAATCCTTTGAATCTGGCTATCGGAGCTCCAGCATAAATTCTGCTTCTTTGAATGCAAGAGATCTTCAACAAATGGTTCATCATAGCCTTTTTTTATGTAGTTCTGAAAGTGAGCTTGACTCATGTGTCCTAATCCAGGAACCTACAAATAAATCATTGTTTGGGACCAAAACAGACAGAATAAACAACCCTGCAGACAAGAGTTTTGATACCCCTGTGTCTGCATCCATAGGGTTGTGTGGTTCTGCCTACAAGAGCTGTGACACCCTTTTGTTTCCATCCCTGGAGCTCTGTGGTTCTGCCTACAAGAGCTGTGACACTCTTTTGTTTCCATCCCTGGAGCCCTGTGGCTCTGCCTACAGGAGCTTTGATATGCTTGTGTCTGCATGCAAGGAACCAAGCAGCTCTGCATACAAGAGCTTCAATGCCCTCATGTCTCAATCGATGGCTAACAGTAGCCTGACCCTGTGCCTTGAAAGCACCTGTTCCTCACCGCCTTGGAGACAGTTGTCAGAGACACCAGAACACAGCCGCAGAGGTCAAATTGCTCAGCCTGCTATCAATCAGACGTGTTATACCGACTATGGATCTCCCTGCACTGAGCTTGATTTTCCAAACACCTGTTCAGAACATCCTGATTTTCCATCTTTCTCCACGTGTGCAAATGAAGGTGCTCCACCTTTTCTATCAGAGGAAGAAATACATAATCAAGTAATATACCAAAATGTTCAAAGGGAAGCCAATACAATTTCTTGCCCCATTGCACCTCAGCCATCTGGTTATCAGCCTTTTGATAGTGCAGGGAAATGTAACACTCCATACTGTGACAGCGACAATGAGGTTATCTCTAGGTCACTAAATGAATCCTTCATTAGTCTGTGCAACAATCTGAGTGAAGCACTTCCAGATACTGCAATCTGTGAACCTGACCTGAGGATAAAAGACTCTGTGTGTTTGATTGTTCAGGGTTCTGACTGCAGCACTGTCCCAGGTTTAGCATCTAGTGAGAATGACACACAGACTAGTGATGGCAGCCCTTGGATCAACAGCTCTAATGAGCTATCTGGTGATAGAAATGATGAAAATACCAGCAGAGATGAACAGCTGTTACATTTGTTAGAGACGAAATGTCAAGATTTAAACAGCAGAGAAAGAGCTACAAAGGGGACAAAACAGAAAAGCTTTAACCCAACTGGTAAAGCAATGCAAGAGGGTGGTGATAACAGACTAAATATTGACTTCCACTGCCACTCACACAACCGCTTGAGGGAACTTGGAGATGCAGGGGGAAGTGAAGAGGTGCTGAAGCATGCAGAAGGGAAGGGGTGTGGCTCAGCAGCCAGCTTACCAGCATCACTGGCCAGCATTGGGCTAAACTTAGACATAAAAACTGCAGAGCCCCTGGAGCTCCTCATCTCAGACAAGGTGCCACTTTGTCGTCTTGTGAATTACTCCTGTCCTTCTCATTCTCACACCATTCACGGTGAGGACTCCAGACTGGCACTTGCAGTTAAAAAAAAACCAATAGAACTGTTACAGGAAAACAGCAGGAAGAATGAGAAAAAAACGAAACTTGTGCAAGCCCTTGCCCAAAAGGACAACTGCTATATGGAGGTAGCCTAGCCACATTTGCCAAGACTGAACTAGTCTTCAGAAATAAACTGTATGGCAAATTGAATTGTTGCTTGTTGTTTCAGTCTTGACTGAAATGAGGGCTGCTACAGGTCATGCACGATTCAGTGGTTGTAGCACTCATGCCTGCCTGGGACTGGCAGCCGGGATGCACTGCAGGCCCCTGAGGAGAGTTGGGGTTAGCGCCCAGCAGTGGCAGCCACAGCTCTACAGGGGAAACGTCAGAGCTGGTGCCTCTGGCTGTGAGCAATCTCTGAAAGGGAGCGGCAGCTGCAGGAAGCAGTTCTTAGTACAGCTCCTGTGGTTACCAACCTGTCTGTGCGTTGCTTGGGAAGCACACAAAGGTGATGTGGAACGTGCTGACGTGCCTGAAAGTGGGACATAGGTGCAGGTCAAAGGGGAGGTGACTGACTTACCACACAGCTTCCATAACTTCCTTCTTGTGGGGTGGGGGATGTTGTCCTGTGTGCCTCGCCCTGGCATGGTGTATATGTTTCTATACCTATTCAATCAAGATCTGGAATAAAGATTACCATCAGTTGGGCTTACATAGTGCTATTATTCCTGATTAGTTTCTTATTTTGTAGAAACAAGCAGAGTTACTTCTGCAGCTGTAAATGGAATCAGACATTTCTAAGCAATGTTTTCCCAGGAAGATTATTCAGTGTGTGGTCCGACACTGCCTTCATGGAACGTTTTTTTTTTGGCTTCTTGTTCTTGTCCAGTCAGAATGGAAATTAGCCTGCATCTTAAAGGCAGTATGTACTTCTTGTTGGAGAATTATTCAAGAAGTTTTACTGACAACTTCTCTACAGCAGTATATATTTTGGTACGGTAAATTCCACCCTAGTATGTTGGCAGTGGCACGAAACAGTTAAGAACCATTAAGCAATGGGGTTTTTTTATTAAAGTGTATATGTGTATTCTCATTTAGAAAACCTTATTTGTATTGCCATTCATAAGGAAGGAAACTATGATGCTAAGCATAGTAACCGATGCTGCAAATCTCTCCTCCAGGTTGGCCAAGTAGTAGAGGTATCTATGTAGGGACACCACCGGTGCTTTCTTCCCCTTCTACTCCTGTGCTCTCTCTTGTGCTCTTTGTGAAATCCTCCATGAAGGCTTGTGCTTGGCTGGAGAGGTCTGCTCAGGCCAGGATTGGAAAACTTTGCTACAGCACTTGCGTCTCTGCTGAGCCCCAGCTCCATTTCTGCCTTTCCCTGGCTTTTTTCTTCTGCCCTGCCCTCCAGGGGCCCTCCAGTTTGCGCACTTCCATAAGATGGCTTTCTGTGTGGAGTTATTCTTCCCTCTCCCTTCAGTATTCCTCTGGTGAAATGAAACCTAATTCTTAGAGAAGGGGGATCCCTGTGTAACCCAGAACAGACAGCAGGGCTGAGGGGGTCAGCTGCCTGACTCATCCTCTCCCTGCGACAGACGTGGTGCCTGGCTGTAGTGCGAGCTGAGCTCCATGTTCCATCCTCTATCCCTGCCACTTTTGCCATCCGTAGCTATTACCAGGCTACAAAACCCAGGTGGTTTTCAAATGACAGGTTTCTAGCCCAAGATGGTGATCTGCCCCTTGGGCAGTGTGTGGGAATTGTGACTTTGGGCTGGCAGTGAGGGGTCTGGACTGAGTTCACCACCCGGGGACCAGCCTGTACCTCCATGCTCATACAGAGGGGGGCAACTCACCCTACCAAGAGAGGAGCTTTGGGACCCTTTTTGCTAGTGGAGGGCTCCTGCCAGGACAAAGAATTGCTTATCATGGTAAGTGCATTTTCAGTGGTTTTCAGTTTGTTTTGAAAGACTGCAGTGCAAGTGAAGGCTTGTGCCAAGTTATAGCCTAGTTATAGTGCCATTTATTACTTGCTGACAATCACTCCACCTCCACATCTTTCTCACCTGGCTGCCTACCAAATATTAACAACCTGACTCACCATGAGTGAAATAGGTTCCCGAGAAAAAAAGCCGGTGTATTTGCAGTTCAGGAGAAGCTGGTTCTGATACTCTCTTTTCCCATTGCAGAAATGCCACAGCCTTGTTTTTTTTCATATCTCTCTGAACAATGTTGGCTCCTTGGAAATATGCACCTGTAAGGGTCAGCTGTTGGCAAATTCCCATCAATCATAAGGTTTGTCATTGCCCATAGAAAACTAAAAATAACCACATGACGAGGGTGATACTAGTATGGAGCAGGAGCATGAGGATGTGGAGTCAAGTTCTTGGGGATAGGAACAAGTTAATTTAGGGCAAAGGAGGGGTCAGCTTTTTAAATAACTTGCCTCTATACCTTGCTTTGTGACCCTTCACTGTTGAGGCAGGATGCAATGATGTCCGAGTGTTCATCCACCATGAGCTACAAACTTTACATAAGAAAACCCGTTCTTTTAAGTGTTGCAGTAATAGGGCCAAAGGAACACAGGGTTAGAGAACCAAACGAGAGGGTTGTGACTCTCAAAACACTGTTCCCTAAGGTTTACCTCTGACTGTGGAATTATGTGACAAAACTCCATAGTGCATAGAGGCTGAGAGAAGTTTGCTTTCTCCTAGCCATGTCTTTTCTGTAGAAAACCCCTTAGGAAGTATGATTCATGCAGTTTGTGTTCTAGCCCTGACAGAGGTGCTTCCAAAGTGTGTTATTTTTTATGCAGCTGCTTTTACAAAGAATAGGTATATATTATTAATTTTTGGGAGAACTATGCCTGTGCAATGCCCAGGCATGTGCGCCCATGCACACAAACACACGGATCATTTCCCACCTCTGCAAATTGCTGAGTACAAGGTCTGTCCCAGACTCCCACATGATGATGTATCATGATCTCACATTACCCGGAATTTTAGGTTTTTTCACCACGCTTCTGTGACTGAGACCTTGCAGCCACGGCCACAGCCCTCAAGGCCTCTCCGACTGCACCACAGTCACAAGGCTGGAAGCCAAGCAACAGCTCGACAGGAACTTTCTGGCAATCAGAGCAGGGAGACCAGTGAACTTTTCTGGTTTTCCACTGCAGGACTGTCGACTCTCAAAGCAGATTGCTCTAAAGCAGAGGTAAAACACAGTCAAGTGAGGAAGAGGGCACTTTACAGATACCTAACACAACCAAAGTTAAAGCATAATGCATTGCCGTACCTCAGACTGTTTTCCCAGAGTGCCTAATAACAGTTCTCAGCAGCACCGCTGGATTACTAAGTCCTGCGTGTTCTCATTCCTTGTGACAAGCTCGTTGAGAGGAACTTTACATCTCTGCTGAACTCTGGCCAAAGGTGCTTTGCTCCATTTGTCCCCTTTGCTGTCCTGCTTCCAACCTGTCCCTTCTGTGGCTTTCTATAACACTGAAATTTCCATACTGCCCTTTCAGTGAGACTGCAAAATGAAAGAGAAGAAAAACTGGCAGCAGTCCTAGTTGAACAGAATGGGGAACTGGCTGCTGTGGCACATTTAGCTGTGTGTGGGGGAGCAGCTGTTTTCTTCCTTTTTTGCTCTTAGCCAGAAAACTCTCTATAAAACCCTGACCATCTGTGCATGAGACCTAAGATTCTGTGTTCTGAATGCAGAGAGGCAATTATCATTGCAAGAGTTGTTACAGTACAGCCTGTGACCCACAGCCTGTCTTTGGTAGATGGATTACTGTGCTAGACCTGCCCCAGTCCATGGGGCATGGCAGGCATCCTAAGGAGTTCCCGTCCTAGTTCAGTGATGGATCAGCCGTTTCCTTTGTCTTGTCTCTACCCCACTATATAGAGCAGGGCATTCATAACAGCCTGGTGTTTGTCCTCTGATTGAAGGCTATCAAGCTGCTGACTAACACGTAGCACTGGGATTTTCCTACTTGCTGCTATTTCCCCAGCTCTTAGAAATGGGGAAATTTGCCATAAACGGAAGCGTTTGAGGTTGGCTGCTTCTCCCCAGCTCAGCTACTGCTGGTTTCACTTGCAATGAGCCACCCACACAGCAACAAGAATTATAATGAGGTGAGAAAGCACTGGACTGCATTCTGGGGGTAGAATTTCCACACCTGTCTCGGGCTTATAACCAGTCCCCAGTTCTTGTCTTGATGCCCCAGAGAGTTGCTGTCAGAACCAGGTGTGCATTGGCCGTGGCTGGCCATGGAGCCAGTGCCTGTGGTAAGTAGCCAGCTGAGGTCTGGAGGAGCTGGCTTGTACTGTGCTGCAAGTGCTAACCAGTGCACATGTCTGGCAGGCCCTGGCCTTGAAGGTTTTGCAGGGCAGTTCACTGCTGGCAGGTCTTCCCCCTCCACTGCCTGGCTGAGGTGCCTCAGAAGCACATAGCATGCACCTCCACAACATGAGGAGGCAAGGAAGCCGTGAAATGCCTTGTTTCCTCCACTAGGGCAGGAATTAGGTCCCACAGTTTGGCATGTGCTGCCTATTTCATGGCCTCATTCTGAGCTGTGCTGGGCCCCTGCAACAGACACTCTTGTTCAGAAGCATCAGGGATTCTTCCCACTTCTGGTCAAGCCAACTTTGCTGTTCTTACAACTTAAAAACCTCCAGCTGTGCTCCTGTATTGGGTTTGCATAGCAAGATTTTATAGTGGAGGGGAGCTACTTTTCTTTTAAAGACACTTTGCTGCCAGTGGCATGAGAAGGCACTAAATGTGTTAGGACTGCATGTTCTATGGTTTCAGGATGCAGCTGGCCATCCCCCTGCAGTTTGATGTGTGCTGTGTGAGCCCTTTGCTTTGCTTTGAATGTGCTGCCACAGCCAAAGACAACTGGTGTGTTTTTCACCCTATAAGAGGTGCCAGAGCTGCCTAAGGTGCATTCCATTGCTGCACCCAGCCCCAGGTGTGGAAGAGCTGCAGCCAGGCAGCATAGGTGGGACATGCTGGTTTTTGACAGCTGTGGTAAAACAAAGGTTCATGAGATGCAGATGAGGCTCTTGCCACAAATAGCTATGTGCCAGCAGCAGAGTTCTGGTCATGATGCATCCCCACCTGCAGAGATATGGGGACAAGCTGATAAGATGTTGCGTCTAAGTTTCTGCCAACCTGCATGAAAGGAGCAGGGAGTTCTGCCAGCACTGCCAACTCAGGTGAGCGCTGTGGGAATGTGTGACAGGCTTGCTGACCTCTTGCAGAGATGCTCTGGGCATGCTTTGCATGGTGCAGCTGAGGGTGTTGGGTTTGAGCCTGAGCAGAGCTGTAGGTTTCTGTTCCAGATGGTCAGGGTGAGTTCACAAGCACAGTCATTCCTGTTTCTGTTTACCAGCATGTGTCTGGTTATTTCCTAAGAGAAGATACAAGCCTCTGTGCAATCTCCTCCATGTGAACAAGACGTACGTAGTCACAGCTCTGTGAAGGTAAGCCCTTTTCCTCTGGCAGGAGCCAAATTGATGTCCTCTTACTACAGCCTTCATGCAGTATGGGTTCACACTCGATGGATATTGGGGAAAACAAGAGGCTGAGCCCAGTGTTGGTGGCTACAGATAACTGGCAAAGGCAGAAGGGAGGCAGGAGGGCAGGATGCTGGGGTCTCTGCAGGTGACACTCAGCATTCCCTAGACTGAAGGCAATGCACTCCTCCCTCCCCTGCAGCATCCTGTGTCAGCTCACAGCCACTGCCTGGGGAGCTTTGGTGTTTTTCAGCCTGCTGCTTTGCTGACTAACACCTCCGCTTTCTGCCTGGCTCATTCACGTTAGCCTGTTTCCTGAGCTTTGAGGTGGTTTCTTCTACTGCTTTCCCTTCCAGTAGAACACTGTTAGTCATGTCACAGCTGTTCTCCTGCCATTTTTTACTTATCGTAACGTATGATTATCTTTCTCCTAAATGTCGCCAGCCAGTAATGGTGCCTTTGACCTTAGAGTTATGCCAGGTCTGTATCTTTACTGTATCTGTACTATTTGTATGGAGTGTTTTCTCCTTTTCTCCAAATCACGAACCTGATAACTGCAAGTGTGACTAGTTTTGTCTCCTAGAGAAAGGAATTGTCCGCTCTGATTGTTATTTTTTTTGGATGTGTATTCTTTCTGATAAATATATACAGATGTTGCCCTTCTTCCAGTGATGGCAAAATGGTTTTGGGTCATGAATAACTCTAGCAGAATCTACCAAGCTTTCCCTTGTGTGCGCTTCACATTTGCTTCTTGGTGAATATTGCTACTGCAGGCTGGGCTGAAATTAAACTTTTAATGAGTTAAGTTTGACAAAAACAGGCTTTTTGTTGCAATATGTTTAAATTTATAAAGCCATTGGTCTTAGAGTGCTGCCAGTGTTCTTGTTTTAAAAATTAGCTCTGTAATATCAAATGCATATTATTGCATTGTTTAAAAGTAGTGTGGCTTGTGCCCACCAGGCTATCACTTTTTGGACTTTGGGCACATGCTGCCCTCTCCCTCCTTCCTCTGCACAAATAACAGTACTGGCACACCTTGGAGAGTCCTGTGTTATCTGGGCCAAAAGCTACACCACTGTCCTGGTCTGCTGTCCTCATAACAGAAAGACATGAACAAGAAAGAACAGTCTGGGAAATTTCTAACTTAGCTGCTCAGCCTCATTGACCCTGTCCTGTCCCACACTGCACCCAAGAGTGGTGACAATCTCCACAACCAACAGGCACCATCAGCTGAGACAAGTCTTTTCTAGAAGCTTGGGCCTGACATGGTTCCTGTAAGTGATCCACAACACATGCAGAGAGAGGCTGCTCCAAACACCATGAGGAGCAGCTTCTGGACTAAGTCATGGGACCTTCTCCATGCACGTTCTAACAGTGTACAGCCAGCACATGGCATAGCTCAGTTACCAGCACCTGGCAAGCGTGCTCAAGCCTGATTGTTCCAAAATATCTGTTTTTCCCAGGGTGAGTCAGAGGCATGGAGGGTTGAACGTGGAGCCCCCTCCTCCTGCACCCTGCTACTTTGTGCCAGCTTCACTGCTGCAGTCTTCTTAGGTTATGCCAGCTCCTTGTTCTTTACCCTCCTACCTCTACACTAAGCTGTTTGTGCCAAATCCCTCCACAGTGCTGCTCATTTCCCTCTTGTGCAAGGATACAATGAGTGTGCACGGGCTTCTTGCACCCCCTTTTAAGGTAGGCTTAGGTGAGTTGACAGACCCTCCCTCAGTATCAGCCTTGCAATCTAAAGAGACCCGGCCCAGACACAAGCTACAGGCACGAGATATGGTAGGGGTAAGCCCCTCACCTGTGCAGGAGCCAGTCGTCCTCCCTGCCTGTGGTCTGAGGATTGGTGCTGTTGCCCTGATCCTGGGACCATTTGGGGAATGGATGGAAGCTGAACGCAGGGGTGCTTGACTGTCTCCAATGTGGCACATGCTATGCTATGCAGTTTGGCTTAGCCCCTTAATGCCTTAACACTGATGTGTCCTCACTGCATGAGCCTAAGTCTACCAGCCCCACTATGACCTTTTAGATATGAGGCTTGTGAGTTTTCATCAGCTCTCCCACCCTTTTCTCATGTAAGAGAGCAGAGCAGTACAGTAATAAATGTTGTGTGGGTGTTTGGACCTGAATTCATCACCTCCTCTCACCACATCCTTCTGTCAGCACAGTAATACTGATACAGTGGTGACGTCAATCTCCATTTACCACTGTGTATTCCAATACACCACGGCCCTTGGTTGTGCACAAGTAGGCTTTGCTCTTAGTGCTGAGGAGACCCACCTGCTCCCCAGCTCCTGCGCAGGCGGGGTCTACAGTTGCAGTAATGATTTAGCCAGGTCGGTCATGGAAGTGTTGGAGGGCTGAAATGCACAGAACGGGGCAGGTAATGTCCATGTTTCCACCAATTCTCCCTGCTGCCGGTTTGCTCCTGCTTGATATTGCAACTTCACTGTAAATCTTTCTTATAGCTGACGTGGCCCTTGTGCCCTAGCTGTCATTGCTGTTGGCCTCTGGACTGTCAGAGCACCCTTTTGTCTCCCTGTTGCTTCAGCTTTGTGATTAAATAGCAGTGTGCTTTGATAATGTGGTTTTTTTTTTTCCCCCAAGAAGAAAGCTTGTTTGGGCATGTAACTGGTGAACTGTGTCTTCCACTCTTTTTTTGCTTGGGTGTAACCAAATGCATTTTCTCATGCTTGGAAATACCATCTTTTTTTTTTTTTTTTTTTTTTTTTTTTTCTCTGAGTTTTTATTTTTTTTTTTTTTTTACTTACACTGAGTTCTTAATTAGTTTTGTTTTGGGGTTTTTGTGGAAGTTTTGTAAGTGCATACATTTCTTGGAAACACTTTAAATTGAGAGCTTAGACTGCATCCATGTTTGGCAGCTTATAGCATCATATTTCCAGATCCTTAAAAAATATAAACTTCATAAATGTCTGTGACTGTATTGGTCCTATTTCCTATTCTCCAGTATATTAAAAACTTGTAGCATCATTTATATGTGCATATTATGAATGGCTAATCAGCTTTATTGCTGTGGTCTCATAAGGATACTACAGAGTTTGTAGCAGTGGTACTCGGCAGCTGTTCAATGCTTGACATTTTATAAGAATTAAGTATCTGTGTTTCAAGGATGCCTGAAACTGACTTAGAGTCCCCATTTTAAGACAGAGAAATTGAAATGAGGTGGTAGAAAGGACTTTTCTAATACCAGCCTGGGAATAAGTTCCTGTCACTGCTCATTGCCCACTGCCATTCTTCCCTCCAGGTGAACAATCACATGCCGACAGATGGAAGTGAATGGGATGGGTGTAACAAATGGAGGGATGTAGGAAAGGTGAGGGTCTCAATCATAGACTGGGATTGAGGCCTGCAGGGGGCCTGAATGGAGGACACTTCAGAACAAGGGCTGCTATACATCTCCATTGAAGTCATGAGGTCTTTGGCAGCTAAGACCACAAAGACACTGCTGCAGTTTTCCCAGCTCTTCTGCACGTCTTGCCTGTCCATGTCTTGTCATAACACTCTGGAGCACAGCCAGGAGGTCAGACACACTGCA
The DNA here is from genome assembly GCA_013397565.1 of Ptilonorhynchus violaceus. Lineage (NCBI taxonomy): Eukaryota > Metazoa > Chordata > Aves > Passeriformes > Ptilonorhynchidae > Ptilonorhynchus > Ptilonorhynchus violaceus. Next base: position 133,577 of record VZRJ01009447.1, on the reverse strand, counting down.
CTGAAACTGTCTATGGTGCTCTTAGAAGTTGCAGTCCTTTCCAACCACACTGAGGTAGGGGAACTCTGCAAGAGACGGAGATAAATGTTGGACTAATCTGTGGACACTGGCATGGGTAAGAGATGGGACAGAGGAGTCCCAAGTGAGGAAGTATTGTCTCCTTGTTCACCTATGTTAGTAGATCCTATTGCTTTTCTTATTTTTCTACTGTGCTCTTCTTCGGGAGTCTTCTTTCTGGATTACAAGGCTGTGTGTTAACCTCTCTCCATTGTGTAATGGCAGCCTCTGGTAACTCCATAAGACATCTTTCCAATGAGCTATTTGGGGTTCTTGCTTTGACTTTTTCCTGTTCAGTCCTGCCTGTCCCATTGGGTTGATGGTACCATTCTCTGAGCAGAGGAAGGAAAGTAGGGGAGGCACTCGAAAGAAACCATAGTCCAATAAGTAAAAGCAGCAAAGACTTCATTGTTCTGTTCATTTAGGCAGGAATGGGTGTAAAAAGAGGGGGCTACTGCAATATCATGGGTATGAAGCATCAGACGCCCTGCCAATTGGATTCTGAAATAAGTGGTGTGTTTGCAGACCTCTCTGAGGGCCCAGTCCATCCATCCTTCCTTCCTTCCTTCCTTCCTTCCTTCCTTCCTTCCTTCCTTCCGTCCTTCCTTCCTTCCTTCCTTCCTTCCTTCTTCCTTCCTCTGTGAAGAAGAGGCGGGAAGTTGCCTTTCTTTGTTTTCTACAGTGGCTGAGAGTGTGGATTGTGACAGTCACAAAGCAAAGTGATGCTGAGATGGGCTCGTGGTGCAGCCAGTCTTAGCATGAAGTCGAGTGAGCGGGTTTCAGATGGCAGGATAACAGCAGACCTACCTCAGAGGAATGAGGATTTGGAGAAGAGCAGTGGAAGATGAGTGGGATCACAAGGTGGGGTTAGACAGTGGACTGTATCTCAGTGACCAGGGACTGCACTACCAGAAGTAGTGGTAAGAACAAAAAGTTATTATACAGAGAAAACTTGGAGAGCTGGGACCAGAGGGGTCAAGAAAAGGTGTTTACTCAAGGCAACGTATTATACAGAAAGAAGGGCTGGAGTATGGAGGTAGAGAGTTTGTCCTGCCACTGGCAGCTGGGTGAGGGAGGGTGGCAGGGTGCCTGGGGCTCCTTACTGAGCTGGAGCAGTGCTTCATGGGCAGGGTATGTTCGGCATGAAAGGAGGGGCAGCAGCTGCACTGCTGCTCCCACAGCAGGGCTGCAACGCTGCAGCCACTAAGTGTCTGTGGCACCTCCAGAGCAAGCCTCGTTGGTCTCATCTGGGCACTGACACCCTGAGAGCACGTCTCTGAGCTCACATGAGGCTGCAGGGACTTTCTGGTGGCTGCTAAATTTACTTTGCTTTCATTGTCTGAGTAAACCTGGGAAATTCTTAAACACCACAAATGTTCCCCAAGTGTTAGAGGCCTCACAGGCTTCTCTTTGCTGAGTGATTGCCTGGGTGTTTGTTGCTTGTGGTGGAGGCAGCACAGATACCCCAGGACCTGGATACCTGAAACCCCCCATATCAATACAGGCTGAGGGACAAATAGATTGAAACCAGACCTGCTGAGAAGGACTTGGGTGCATTGGTGGATAACAAGCTGGACATAAGGTGGCCATGTGTGCTGGTAGCCCAGAAACCCCTGTGTCCTGGGATTCATCCCCAACAGTGTGGGCAGCAGATAGGGGGAGGGGATTTCTCCCCCTCTCCTCTGCTCTTGTGAGACCCCACCCGAAGTGCTGCCTTCTGGTCTGGGACCCCCAATGTGAGAAGGATGCAGAGCTGCTGTAGTGAGTCCAGAGGAGGCCACAACTCCGAGGGCTGGAGCACCTCTGCTATGTAGACAAGCTAAAAAAGCTGGGCTTGTTCAGCCTGGAGAAGAGCAGGCTCTGAGGACACCTTGTTGTGGCTTTTCAATATTTAAAGGGAGCCAGTGAGAAACGTAAGGACAGACTTTTTAGCAGAGTCTGTTGCAATAGGACAAGGGGTGAACGTTTTTTAAATTAAAAGTGTAGATCAGACTATGTGGCATGGCATGTGGGCCTTTCTTGCTGTCCATGCATCCTTGCATCTTGCTTCCAACGGAAGTATGTCCCCAAAATAATACAGGTTGCTTCTCTGAAGTCTTGTCTCATTTGAGAATAGCTTGAGAAAACAGTGCTGAAATCTGTACCAGGTATCAACAGCCAATACTCTGCAGGGAGCCATTTTAAGTCTTTCTGTGCACATCCATGTGTTTCTGTAAATGTTTAAATGCTGTGAAAACAGTCTTAATGCATTATATGACTTGAGGGCTTTGTCTTGGAGCAGAGGCTGTGGGTTGAACAGTGATTTGTATGTAATGCCATTTCCTCTGTTTTAAACATCCTGCTGTCCTCTTCTCTGAAGTCTTTCCTGTATGTTCTCTTCACTAAATTGTATCAGGGCAGCCTCTCCCTGCAGTCTGTGCTGTACATTGTTCTCTTGGATGCCACATGGGAGGCTGGTTTTTTTTCTTTTTTTTCTCTGGTCTGTCTTCCTGGAGTCCCTTAACTAGATAATTCATGCTTATTTAACCATGGGTAGGCCAAATCAATAAGTTCTCACTAGCCTTGCTCATATAGACCCACAATGATATTCAGACTCCAATTGGCTAATTCACTGCACAGGCGTTTAATATGTGGCAATGTCACTTCTAGTGGCAAGCCATTCCTAGTTGCAGGACACTAATGAAGAAAAAATGGGTTAGCACTTCACCCAAGAGTCTTTCCTGTTGCCTGGATAGCCTGAGTTGCAGTCACTTTTTTGCTTTCTCTGTGCACATACTGGCAAAGAGCAGAGATTTCACTGACCTCGCCTGTGACAAGTTGGCAGAGCTGTTGGTCATCCCCTCCTTAGACCATGGAGTAGATACACATAGCAGAGCTGAAATTAGTTGTCTAAATAAGGCACTTTACTTTTAGATGCTTAAACAAAAGCAAGATTAATTCCACCTCAACCTTAATCAAGTAGATGTCTGAGCGGAGCTTTTAATTTGTTGTGAGAGTTTTGTTTGTGGTTGATTTTTTTTGTTTTGTTTTTTCTTCCCCAGGACATCCAGTCAGAACCAACATGAGGAACAAACGGTGGCTCCAGAATATTTCCTTCTTTCTTTTATTCCAGTACAGTAAGTCCTCAGATATTTCTTTCAGGTTGTACACACACAGGATTTATCCTGGTGACCATGCGTGCCGGTTCTGATGAGATATGCATGGCACAAGGTTGCTATGGGACAGCAAGCACAAGATAAGGCCCAAGGGGAGAGAGTTCCATGGGGTAATGAGTGGAGGACAGGCACGGGAAGACACTCAGCTGGGCAGAGCTCAGCCAGGCTGTACACTGCTCTGGGGAGTAGCACCAGCAGGGAGTGAGCAGAGGTAGTGCCTGCCTTGCATTGAAATGTCTCCTAGTGACATTAGAGTAGGATTTCCCCCACCAAAAAAAACCCCCGTTACTGTAGAAAAGGTTCTGGTGGCCAAGACCAGGATATCACCAGGGTTGCTGTTGGTGGGTCAGCCAGGACGGTGGAGCGAACCTCTCCTGGTCTGAGTCCATTTGCCTAGGACTGGGCTGTGCAGACAGTCACCCCCTCTTTTTTGCTGGTTCCTACCCACACTGCAAACTCCAGCTGACTCAGAGCTGACTTTCTGAACAGATCAGCTGGACAGAATAAGGCAGTGACAACCATGTCTGCAGGGAACCGTGCAAGTTTAGTATCTTACGTTCTGATTGTAGGTAGAGCACTGGACCTGCTCCAGACCTAAATTAGCAGAAAAGATGCATTCAGAATTGTATCTTCCTGTCGTATGGGACCATTGTGATGTCTGGTCTGAATTCTGTGTGATGCAAGCCAGGGAATTACCATGTACTAATTTCAGTTTGGATCAATCTAGATCTTACCGTTAGAAGTGTTTGATTTTTGTTTCTGAAGCTGCCAAGGACAGATATTTCATCCTAGATCTAACTGGGTTTAGGACACTTAATTCTTTCTTTCCCAGTAAAAAGCTTAATTTTCTTAACAGGTTCTTGCCCAAAGATATATTTGCAACTTACCAGCTACCTAGGAATAGTAGTCTGTTTGACTAATGAACATAATAGCATAGAAGAATGCTAATTACCACTGCTTAATAGCTTATTAATATTTGTTGCCCTCTCTAAAGGAATGCAAGAGATTTCTAACCCCATTTTTATAGGAGAATAAAGTTAGGCTAAAAGAGAAAAAGTATGTTGCTCAGGATTCTGGGCTAAACAGTGCTTGGACCAGGACCCTCAGAAGAGTCTACTGAGTGTGCAAAATGAAAAATGAAAATGAAAATTTTAGAACAAAATTCTGAAGCTGGTGTGAAATTAAAAAGTCAAAATGAAACAAAGTGACAACCATATAATTTGAGTAATTTACAGTTTAAAAAAAGTCATATGTACATCCTTGGGATCAGTCTGTTGCAAACATCCCCAAATTTCTTCTGTCACCATCCTAACTCTTTGGGGTAAGGGGGATCTTGTATGCAAATCTGAGTGTTGCCTAGACATCATGCAGGGAGAGTAGAGTGTGCTCTGATGTATGAGGACTAGGAAGTAAATGTTACGATGTATGACTTCAGCAGGGAAAAGTTGGACTTTGTTTTCCTTTGAATTTATCCCAGCCTAGAAGGAGGCTGCACCCTCCACTGGACATGCCTCCTGTGCATTGTGAATGTAAATGCAAATAGCTTGTTTGTGGTGATGGCCATTTGATCTGGAGGGTGGAACAGATGTGTTTGGTCCATCAGTGCACACACTGCATTCCATGTTGGTGGTGGTTCTCTGCATACAGCTTCAACTGTAAGATTGGGCATTGTGGTTGTGGAGCATATTGCATCAGCAAACAACTCTCTGGACACAAAGCATATTGCCAAGGGGAAGGAGGAAGAAAGGAGTGCAGCCTCTCTAACCAGGCAAGCAGCAGAATGACAAAGGGAAGTGAGTTTGCGGTATGGTTAGCATCAAAGGATTTGCTTGCCTAATGGCTGTGAAGTAGTGTGTTCCCTGCTGTTCCATAAGGAGCAGCCCTTACGGGAGGGGAAGACCCATGCTTGATTTAAGCATGGACGTAACAACCTTGAGTCTTTTCTTAGATTATGACAATTTTATTCCCATCGAAAACGGGTGATACTGTCCATGTCAGAAATGAATGGCCACTGCAGTAGGCATGGTTTGCACCAGCATGGTATGCTGCATCTCCTGCAGGCGTTTCCTCACTCAGCCATTTCTAGTGTAATGGTGGTGGCTCTTGTCAGTCCAGGGAGCTGTCAGGAGAGGACTCGCCAATGTAGACATTTCTCACTGTGCTATCATCTTACGTGCCTTGAAATCCAGAGAGATAAGTGTGTTACGCACAGGACAGCAGTACTTTCGTACGACACAAACTGGATACTGCTCTGTGAGCAGAGCTCCTGCAGAACAATTACAAGAGTATAAATGCTGCTTTGTGACCACTTTCAAGTTACTTAATTTCCTAATGACCAGTGTAAGTTCTACAATTGCCTCTCAAGTTCTCTTGAGAAGTCTGTAATTAATAAATTGTACTTATCAGAATGTTTTATAGAAATTATAGTAACTACAAACTTGCAATATTTTTTATTCCCAAATTCCATTAAAAACATAATTCAAGCCTCTGGAGCTGGACATAAAAAGTATTGATGCTTGCTGCTCAAGCTTTAGAAAACAGAAAAGAGAATGGCAAAGAAGAAATTGCTAAAATGGCACCTTTAAATAAAAATGTAAGTGTAAAGTGCCATGTAGATGCCATACAATGAAAACTAGACTAGCAAAGAACAGTACTCAATTTAGAAAGTAGTATCATTAAAATGTTTGAATATGCTACTGTTTCCTATTAGGTTTTCATGCCTCTTCTATGTGCCATATAAACTAAGACTCTTGCAGAAATACATGACTCTGCTGTAGTGATTGTATGAGAGGGGACAGGAACAAGTCTGAAAATTCAGTCACAATTTGAGTATTTCCTGCTTTTGGCTGCCACAGTGTTTTTAACAGATTTTTGTTTGACACTTGTCTTGCTGTCAGTGACTTGCCACTCTGTGGAGTTGTAACACATCTTATGCCCCAGACTGGAGACTTTTGGCAGGGGGGAGGAGGGTTGTCAGAGACTGGTCTGTTCCCTTCAGATTTAGTGGGAACCCTGAGGAGTGCATATGTTGATACAAAGTTCTGCTTGCTTTAACACAGAAGCTGATATTGTTTTCTCTTTCCAAATCTACAGCTATGTGTTCTGAAAACCTCACTTGTTTTGTGGACTATGTACAGACCCTGTCCTGTATCCTGCGAAATGAGCTGGATGCTGGTTCATACAATCTCACTGCAACATGGTACGTCTTGGTAGGATGACCAAAGTCCAGTTAGCAAAACCTCTACATGGCCATAGCACAGTGGTGACCTTCTGTCCTTTTTGTTAGGCAGAAATCCTGTTCTTGTTGCCATGCTGGTTTTTTACTTGGTATTTTGCACTCCAGTTATGAACTGACTTCTTCCCTAGCAAAGGACCCCTGGTTTCTCTCTCCACTGGCTGTGCTTCTTGCTGCTGACTGCTACGCTGACTCCAGCTTCCTTAGCATTGCCTTCTCTCTTGCCCTGGGAATATCTTGCCCTTTGCTGCTGTTAACGGTGAACTTTCACCCGTGTACATTGGCAGGGCTCACGCAGATTGTCCAGTCCCATATGGCTGCTGTTCTGCCCCAGCAAGGAAGTGGATGCAGTCTTTGGCTGTGCAGCCCTGGGGAGCACCTTTCCTTTCCAGAAACACTTTCCTATTTTTCTCAAAGACGCTAAGCTGAGCAAGAAGAAGGGGAAAAATACCTGTCAAAGTTCAGAGATAATTTTTTATTTGAACATGTTGATTTTTTATTTTAATCAATTCCAATGCCTGGCGGTCCAGCAACAAATTAAGCCAACTACAGCATGTGATACATGTGGACTTGTTTGTTTTGTTTTTTATAGGGCTCCTGAGGAAGATCCAGAAAACACTGCGGCTGCCTGCAGTCTCCTGCAATTGTCCAGGAACAGCAGTCACACACAGTACATGTGCACTGTGGACATGACTGAACTCCTGGCAGATACCAAAGTCCAAGTGGATGTTACAGATGTAGCTGATAAGCAGCATGTGCTTTCCAAATACTTTTATTTGTCAAACAATGGTAAGTACAAAAATGGTGGATTTGATAAATACTGTCTGACTTTATGTGCTAGGATAGTCTGGGCAAGGAGTGGGGGGCTACATTTGCTGTACACTCATCTACATAAAGCACTGTGATCTTATTGTTGCTATTATGGTTGAGGAAGAGCTTAGAGCTGGCTTGGTCCATGCTTTTCATGGGGAAATTCCTTTTGCCCATGAAGCAGTAGGTGATAAATTTCTACCTTAGACCAGCCTCATACCTAGACTATGCAAGAGTTTGTTCTTGGCTGGATTCTAAAGGGCAGGAGGAATTGCTTTATTACAAATATCACAAATCACAGAAGCATGGTTTGGGTTGGAAGGGACCATAAAGATCATCAAGCTCCAACCCCCTGCCTTGCTCAGGGACACCTTTCTCTAGACCAGGTTGCTCTAAGCCCCATCCAACCTGGCCTTGAACACTTCCAGGGATGAGGCAGCCACAGTTTCTCTGGGCAACCTGTACCAGTTCCTCACCACCCTCACAGCCAAGAATTTCTCCACGACATCCAATCTAACCCTGTCCTCTGCCAGTGTGAAGCCATTCCCTCTTGTCCTATCACTACATGTCCCTGTCAAAAGTCTTTCTCTGTCTCTCTTGTAATATCCAAGGAATCCCAGAAGGCTCTTCCAGTGGACACCTGAACCAACATGGCATTATTTTGGGTGGCACAAGGTGTCCCAGATGCAATGGATGTGGCAGTTCCCCTTTCTGGGGCAATTCCTGATCATTTCTCCTGCATGACACAAAGACTGAATGCAATCATGTAGCTGACTCGGTAGAATGTTGGTATGTTCTGGGTTGTGTAGGAAACTGTGAAGAAAAGGAGTGGTTAGCCAGGCAGATGGGTACCATGCAGACATAGGAAAAGGGTTTTTCTATTTGGCTTCTTCTGAAATTAAACTTTACTTGAGAAGTGTCATCTTTTTGACAAACGTCGTAACATTTCAGGAAGCCTCCTTGTTCCCAGTGACAGACTAGAGATTGGGTAGTGGTGCTTTGCACATCTCCTAGACATCCTCATCCAAGGGCATCATAGCTCTGTGGTGGGCCCTGCAGACTATGCTGGAGTTTTGCATTACTGCTTTCCAATATACAAACACACACTGCAGGGATACAGAAGCTTGTTTTTTGGGCACTTAGGACATGGAATTGCAGCGGGTTTATGCAGTGTCCCCCAGCCTCAGCTTTTCCTGATGTCTCTGTTATGTTGAGGGGTATTTCCCCAATTTTGCTAGTGATCATGACTACAAAGAGTACTTTTTTTGTCATGAGAAGAACAGGGTGCTCTACATTTTACATCTCCCAGAAGTTATTAGCCTTGTGTACTATCTTCTCCTACTCTGTAGGCAATGAGGAGGTTCAGAGACAGGCAGAAGATGTATTAAGAGAAATGTGGTCTTGACTTCATTATACTGCTCCCATGTGAGGTTCTGTGCATGGCTGAAGGGCAGGAGTGCTGTGGATGTTCTCCAGTGTACAAAGGCCCACCCCTGCCAGGGCAGTTTTGTTCCCTACTTGCTCTGCATTGCTGATACCGTGCTGGGCCACCTCTGTCTGTAGTAATCTTATGAAAGGTAACACCATCCTGTCTTCCAGTCAAACCACAGCCTCCATTCAACCTGACCGCTTCATTCTCAGAGGGTTACAATATTTCTTGGGAAACCATCTACCAGAACCCTTCCTTCTACTTTTTGAATGAGGAGCTGGAATATCAGCTGCGTTACAAAAGAAGAACAGACACCTGGGAGGTAAGTGAGATGTCAGTTTGCCATCAAGTAGGATGTACCAGAAAAGAGGAGGCCAGCACAACCAGGACAGCAGCACTGGTGTGGAAAAAGGGTTTTCATGGTTTAGAAAAGACATCTCTCTGCTTGACTGGACTGAAAACAGGTAAACACAAAAATTAATTGAGAAGCAGAAGATGTGTGAGAAGTATTAGATCCTGGGAGTAAGGCTTATAATTAATTTGATTTTCATGCTATCCTGCGTGGAAGACTCGCCCAGGGCTGCATGCAGCTTCTGACCAGTCAGAGCATGGCCTTGCAGAAACAACGTGAAAGCAAAAGAAGTTACTTTGCAGGAATCCCCACTTTGCAGCAGTGAGAGCAAAGTGAGAGCAGTCACTCTAGCCCTGAGTGTTTGGTGTTTAATCATTCACAGACTCAGAAGACTAGATCTGTTCATGGGGATAAACGGACACTGGTGATCCTGCCGTGGGAACTACAGGCAAACACTGAGTATGAGTTCCAAGTGAGAGCTAGACCCCGGGAAGACAGTGGCTATCGTGGTTTTTGGAGTGAATGGAGTTCTCCGCTGTCATTGAAAACCAGCCCTGCCGGTACGTGCTACCAGATCTCCTTGCCCTTCCAATTAGTCCAGTGTCAGAGAATACTTTCAGAACTCTAATCAATTAGAGTTAATTAATTAGAACAAATTTTAAACAGTCCAGTAAAGACAGGTATGGTTAGCTTTCTAACTGATTACGTGAACCCCAGCCTGGGCTCTCAGTATTGACGTTCTCTCTATGTGGCAAAGCCCACAGAAGGGTTCTTGGTGGGGTTGGCTGTACATTTGGGTGCCGCTTGCAGGAGTGCAGCCTCTAGCTTCCTTTTCAGTATCAAATGTCCAGGGTCCTGATTGCAGCTTTCAGAAATGGGGGAGATCTCCTCTACTGGGTCTTAGTGTTGCCTTCAGCTGAGGGGAGGGGGATCCTGCTCTCAAACCTGAGTTCTGTGTCTGGACTCTGATGTTTGGTCATGGGTACCGTGTCCAGTCTTTTGAACATCTCCAAGGATAGTGACTTCACCACCTCCCTGGGCAGCCCATTCCAATGCTTGACAACTCTTTCTGTTGCAAAAATCCTTTTTCTCCTCACCATCTCCTGTTTACTGACCAGAGTATAAATGCAAGGGGAGCCTGAATGACCCTGTCTCTTTCTCAAGCAGTGACACAGATGGCAGGCATGGAATGGCTGTTGCTGTTTGGTATTGTTGTGGCAATCATGGCCTCAATCACAACTTTTCTGGCCAAACAGCAGAGGTAAGAATGCTTCAGGAAGTGGGAATAAATGCTTTTATTCCATCTTGATAAAGATGGCGTGTTCACATGCAGCCTGCTTTGAGTCTTGTATATGTATCCATGGGCAGTTATGGGCCTGTGAGGGCCACCCAAGTATGGTTTCTGGCTGATGTACTGCCAGGAGTGACCTGTTTTTAACTGGGGCTCTGCTGCCATTCTGCTGGCTGGGACAAGATACATACACATGGGGATGAAACAAGAGCCACAAAGCCTCCTGAGGTGTTCTCCTGGTCTTGTCTGTGCTCTGCAGTTGCCAGATAGAGCAGTAGCCAGGGCTGGCCTGCCCCTTTTCAAAGCTGACATAGGTCCCTCAATGTTGGCTGGAGGGCTCTCTCCCTTTCAGAGGGTCTCAAGTCCTTGAAGAGATATGGGGTGCTGCATGGAGGAGGGCTGGGCTGGTGCAGCAATAGGGCTGGCACAGCCTGGGTCCACAGAAGAATTGCACAGGGTAGAGTGCCAGCCTGCAGACCACAAGCCAGCCCAGCTACAGTGGAAAATGCATTTCTAGCATTTGGTGCTTTTCCGGGAAGGAGAAAACTAGAACCTCTTTAATTAGTATGGACATGTGTGTGCAAGTGCTGAGGCCTCACCTCCATTGAGGTTCACAAGAAAAGCCATTAGATGGCTCTGGCAGCACAAGACATGCTTGGAACTTCAGCCACCTATTAGCTCCCAAGGCTGGACAGTTGCTTGAAATGGATCTGGAGATGCCTTGCTTTGCATCTGTAATGTGTCCTTAACCCCAAAGCCTTTCTCTTTTCTCTTCCAGCCTGTGGAAGAAGATGGCTTGCATCCCAGACCCTGCTCCCTTTTTCAAACCTCTTTACATGGCTCATAATGGAGATTTTAAGGTATAAATGGGCTACACAAGTGAGTGGAGCATATGACAAACTAAAAGGCCATCATGCTATCCTGGCAAGGGATTCTCATCAGGGCAGTAGAAGGGGAAATCTATCTCAAAGAAGTGCCAAACATCTCCAGAGATAAGGACCAGAGCTTTCCAGTGTCTGTTCTGTGCCATGAAGACCTTTATGTTACTTCTGTACTGCTTATTCTCTGTAGGTGCTGTCTCAATATGTGAGCTGAATTCATGTGATTTGTGAAGCCTAGGATCCTGACGGGAGTGTCAGAGAAAACTGCAAAGCCATGCAAACTTCTCAGAGCTAATTATTTTCAATTACTTCAGTTAGTTCTCCCATAGTTGCCTGTGTCTTGTAATAACAGCACCTCCTACATTGTTATATTGGAGGAGTCCTTGATTTTAGAGTTTGATTTTGCCTCTAAAAGTGTAAGAACTTTGGTTATTTCTGTGCGACCTCAAACCTTGTGATGCTAACTTCTCTCTCCCTGTATGTCCTTTTCGGCAGAAGTGGGTTGGTGCATCCCATATGAAAATGACCCTCGATTTCTTTGAATGGGGAATAGTCCTTCCAGAAGTCCTAGAAGTTTACACCATGCATCCTTCCAACAGCACCCCACAGGAAGAGCTGCATGAGCTGAGAAGGAATCCACCTTTCAAGCCCTGTGCGTCTTGCCTGACTGCCCCAGGTCATGATAGCCAGTCCCTGTGGTGTGGTGTAAACAGTAGCGGTGGGACTGTGGACCAGTCATATGGGCATTTGTCAATTGATACAGTGACTGTGGCTGATGAATTTACATCTTGTAACTGCCAGTGCAGCTGTAACCATGTGTACAGGGAACATGAGCATACCAACGAGGAAGATGATAGTGTGGGAGAACTTGGTTATCCCAAGGTTAACATTGATGAGGAAGACAGAAAGATATCCAGTGACTTGCATTTGGCTGACCTGAGCACACATGACAAAATACTTGCTTCGGGCTCTGTGTCTACAGACCTCCTGAGGAGCACAAGTGTCCCAGGCAACCAGCAAGGAGAAAGGGGAGTGGAAGGAGGGGTGGGGAGCATCCTAGAAGCCCTTTGCTTGCAGCCTCATCAGTGGGATTTGGAAAATCCAGGTTCTCTACCTTCTCCTGATGGTGAAAGTGTTTCTTACAGTGAAGGCTCCTATGACTTCTTCCCTCACAATACAAGGCCTGGTGACAGTTACCCTTTGATCTGTGTAGATTTGGACACTATTGACAGTGGCTTTGTGGACTCGGACTGTGGAAGTCCAGTCGACTGTGAATTTGGGCAAAACAGTCAGACCGATGGTGGGCCCATCCCTCTTGAGCAGGGGGGACAGGACTTTCCACGGAGCTATGTCAAGCAGTGGGTCTCCTGTCGCTCTGACAGCCCTGTCAGTGAGACACAGGCAAACCAAGGACTTTGATGTTGCCTGGCTGAGTGGGGGGCCTCTTCCATACTGTGCCAGGAGCAAAGTGTTAGCAAAATTCAGAAGAGAAACAAAGTTTATTTTATGTAAGCTCTATTGTATAACCTGAAAACTGTTAGGTTCACAGAAGTATGCCTATTTCTATTGGCATATACTATTAATGTCTCAAATTTGTTGTGATTGACTGTTCCTGGTTTTTGTTGGGTTTTGGGTTTTTTTAGCATCCTAGATCAACCCCCCTTAAAAAGTCAGAAAAAAACAACTGTACCTTGAAAATTATCCTTCGACTTATGTAGATGTGCAAAATTTTTTGCAGTAACCTTATAAAGAGTACAGAACTATAAATTATTTTCCCTGGTATTCTAACATGACTTGAGAGTTTGGCTGTACATGGAACCTTAGAAACATAACCTATGGCAAGCATGTTTGCCACATTAAAGTTCCCCTACCCTTTCCAAAAAACATGTGATGTTACTTTTCCTTCTACTATCTTTGGCTCTTTAAACTCAGCTGTAGTAGTTTGTTAATTCTGGAGGGTTCCATACCTGTCCATGGGGATCAAAACCAATTCTTATGTAATCATCACAGAAATGTGTGTTCTAGAGACCAAACACAGCTCAGGTTTCAGAAAGACTTTGCCTTTCCAGGTGGAGTCTGCAAAGAAAAGTCTTCAAAATACATATGATTCTAGACAAACTCTCGCTACTAGGCTTTTCTATTGAGTCAGCTTCTCTCCCAGCACTTTCCAAGCATATTAATTGGGCAGCTTTTAGAACTGCGCTGAAATTATAGAAATTTTGTCCTACCTGGATGTGCCTGCAACTTCTGCCTTGGACCTGCTCTGCAGCAGTTAACAGGTCAGTAGCACAAATTTCAAGCAATTCCTGCTAGCTAATAAAGCCAACCATGAGACTGCTATTTGCACTGTAACTGTGAAACTGTTTTTCTCTCTGACATCTCTGAATCTCTGATTTGTTTAGGATAATTGTCTTTAAAAATCACTATAATACTGAAATTGAATGTGAAGGCCTTCATCTTACGTAGGCATAGTGCTCCTAACCCATAGGCTGCTTGGCTCCAGAAGGTGACATCCTGAGAACCTTTGTGGTGAAAGATGTATATTTCCAGTGCAGTAATAATCTGTTTTTGCTGTGATACCAGTAAACTCCCTTCCCTCACCCCCTTCTCTTAACTGAGACTATAGGCAACCCCACAGCTCCCTAAACAGGAGAGAGCACTGTAGTCAAGAGAAGCTGTTTCTTTCACAGGTTAAGTGCTGGGACAGTATTGTATTGCATCCACATCTCTGATTTGATTGTTCAGAACAGCCATGGTATCTGCTATGTTGATTTTGGACCTACACAACTTAGTTTTGCCCATATTGTTATTACTCCCTCAATACACCCCTAGCTCAGTGGCTTCCTGGGTACTGCTCTAAGATATATTAGCTTCTTTGGTTCCTTCCCTCCTTATTTTCCATTTTTCTTGTCATCTGCTGTGGTAAGTCACAGGAGGCGTTGTCTTCATGTGCTGATGCATCCTCCCTGCTGCGCAACCTGTCCCCCATGTGCCCTCCATAAGGAAGCAGAGCCCAACTGCACTGCCCAGACGAGCCAGCTGCCCCATGCTGTCCTACAAGGGCTACTTGCATCCTGCTCGTGTCGCTGCAAATGTGTACTGGGCAGAAGCGTTTCTGATGGTCTCAACACAGTCTTTGGCAATTTCATCGCGGCTGTTTTCACTTCAGAAACTACATCATGGTAACTGACCCCAGGCTGCTTAAGTGAGAAGGGGAAACTCGCCTGTTTTTTCTAGGGCCCTTTACATCTCAGTTCTGCGTGCTCTTTGTTTCCATTTGTATCGTTGGCCCCAGAACTGCTGAAGGAGCTGTTTCTGTCATTGGAGCACTATCTGGCTGTACATCTGCTAGAAGGTGGTGGTTTGGTGCTATGTTGGGCTAGAAATTACCTCTGTTCACCATAGGGGGCAGACTTCATGGACAGGTGGTTGGCATAAGGGTATTAAAATAAGGGAAGTTGTTCCCTTCGAAGCCAGCTGTAACAATTAAGCCTTTGGCCAGTGAATTGTCACTATGGATGTGGAAAGGTTTGAGGTGGGGGATTTTCAGTGCCTCTTAGGAGCAACCTGCAGATGTCCCTGATCTCTCAGTACCTAATTTGGAAAAATTGTGTTTCGCCAGGAATGATAGGGCCAAAAAGCAGGTACTGGGAGAAGCACCACAATCCGTTCTGATGTACCAATTGGAAACAACCATGTCCATTTCTGCATAGCCCCTGCCTCCCTGTCTCTTGGCGCCAGAAGCTGATACTGACAGACTGTTATTCAGTCACTTCTTTGACTGCTTCTCTCTTCCTGTTCTCAGGCACTACACCCATGTACAGGACTGACTTGATGGATCCTGGCTGTGACACTGCCACTGTATCATTGCAGCTGGGCATGGGAAGATCTGTTCCTTGTACACTCTAGGATTGGGACATGGAAGCACTGCAATGCTTGTTTGCCTTTGCTTCCAGAGTTGCCCTTTGAGCACAGTGCAGCAATCAGCCATGGCAGAAGTGCAGGGCAGGGCAGCTCAGGAGTGCTGCAGAGGTCTGAGCACAGTTGGGCAGAGGCCTTGAGTGGAAGCAGCTTTGCCCCATGTCCAGACAGGGCTAAGAAATGGCTTTAGGTCACTTAGAAAGCTCTTTTGTTGGCCTTTTTTTACATAAAAGTTGCAAGCAGATACTTTTCTATTCAGGAAATTACTTGGCCTTTTAAATGTTAACCCTTTAGCAGAAATTCCTGTTTCTCCATGACTAATGAGTAATTGCATATATAGCTACTTTAACTCAATCTGATAATCCGAGCAGTTTTTCATTGGTTCTTGAGATTATCTTTAAAATCAGGCACAGTAAGATCTGCTTTATTATGCCACTGCTGCTACTGCCTGATCATCAAACCACACAGCCTAAATTATCAAGGGACAGAAGCAGTGCAACAAGTGACATTTCCTTTGAGCTGGTAAGACAGTTTAACATATTTTTGTTCTATGCATGCCAGTACCTAATGTAGGGATACATCTACGGAGCTAAAATATTGAAAAATATTTTCTTTATCTAAATGTGGAATCCTATTGAACTAGGAACCTAGAACAAAAGAATCACCAGAAGTGTCTTTGCACTTTTGTTCTGATAGTTTGCTGAGCACAAAACAACACTTTTGCATTAATTCTGATGGATTGTGCTCGAAACAAAAGACCATCTTGAAGAAGGTACTCTGAATGCAAGAGATGAATGTAAAGGAATCCAGCTAAAATAGTCCTCAGTGTTTGGGACTTTGCAGACATAAGTATACTTTCTTAATGTATGTGTATATATATGTGTGTGTGTATGAATATTGCTTTATTGTAGCGGTCATCCTTTGTAGCAGCTTTTTTTCTGGGATCCAAGTATGTCAAATCTAAAATTACACGGCTTTTTGTGCGAATCAAATTGTGGGAAAATGGCTCTCCAAAGCTGAAGAGAGAAAAAGACTTGTTATATGGGGTTCTCTCTGATAATCTGTACAGATGAGGAAATCAAACTACTTTTTTCCTTATTCCCCAGCAGTTTGCATGCTGATCATATGAGCCTGTTGTGTGCATTTGATGCGCTTCTGTCAGACATGTGCTTAGAGGCCTAGGTATTCAGAAGGTAGATAATGTATCACTAATTTTTTTTAAAGGACCTGCAAAACCCTTTTCTTATAGGCAGGGAAGATTGTTTACAATGGGTACCCCTCCAGCTACACCTACTAGTATAAGGGATTTCTCTGGAGACTGTGCACTTGGGTTAATCTTAATGGATGAAGGGGTGTACCTGTTGTTACAGACATGCTATTGCCTGTCACTGTTTTACTTTGTAGGTGCCAGTCAGTGTTCTGCCTTTCTGTAGTGCCTGTTGGTGCTCCCTCTGAAAGAGATGTAAGCAAAGGAAGAGATCATGGCCAAGGGAGAGCAGGTCATTTATGACTAGTTGCTAAGATGCAAGGAACGGAAACTGAGTGTTCAAGGGTCCAGGTCTGCTGTGTCTGCTCCCACTGTGCACCACTCGTATCATAGAATCCTAGAATGGCTTCGGTTGGAAGGGATCTTTGAACCCTCTGCCATGGGCAGCAATACCTTCCACTAGACCAGGTTGCTCCAAGCCCCATCCAATTTGGCTTGAAATGCCTCCAGGAATGGGATAGGGATGTTTTGTCTGGGCAGCTGTACCAGTGTCTCACTGCCATCACAGGGAAAAATTTCTGCCCAATACCCCATGCAACCCTGCCCTCTGGCAGTGGCAAGCCATTCCCCCTTGCCCCATCACTACATGTCCATGTCAAAAGTCCCTGTCCAGCTTTCTTAGAGCTCTTTTATGTACTGGAAGGGGCTCTAAGTTCTCCCTGGAGCCTACTCTTCTCCAAGCTGAACACCTCCACAACACCCCCAGCTCTCTCACCCTGTCTCCATAGCAGAAGGGCTCCAGCTCTCTGATCATCTTCATGGCCTCCTTTGGACTTGCTCCAGCAGCTCCACGTCCTTTTTATGTTGAGGACCCCAGAACCGGACACAGTACTGCAAATGGGGGTCTCACAGGAGCAGAGAAGAGGGGTAGAATCCCCTCCCTTAACCTGCTGATCATGCTGCTTTTGATGCAGCCCAGGATATGGTGGGCTTTCTGGGCTGCAAACATGCATTACTAGATCGTGTCGAGTGTCTTGTCAACATCAGTATCTTGCTCTGGGAGTGAGAGCAGGCAAAACACATTTTGAAAGAGTACAGAGCCACTGCCGAATCAGAGCCTGAAGTTTATGACTTCCTCTAAAATTTAGGTGAGCATAGAAGACCATATGAATGAGCTGCAACAATAAAAAATTACACTGATTAAAAAATGTACTCTATATAAAAGTTGATGTCAGAAGTGGAATAAAACCTAGGAGTCCTGGCTGTCTGCTGTGGGCTGGTATATAGTATCACATGTATCAAAGGATACCCAAGCACGTTGAAGAATCTTATGCACACATCTCCATGTGAAATCCTTGCTCATGCTCTTATATAATACTTCGTGTTTTATCAGGCCTTTGTAAAGCTGATCTTGTCTTACTTGTAGTCATCCAAAAGTCAGAGATGCAAACGTCCTTTTTTGTGTCCATCCCTCTGAGCCCATTACATTTATCTATACAATTCTTCTCTCTCTTTCTCTATCCCATCAAGCATAAGCTTCTTGTCCCCACTTTTAAAGTCACTCCTTGTCCTCTTGTCATCTCTCACTTCACCATCAAGAAATCAATGCTATGATGTCAGTTTCCACCTTCCACTAGATCATTAAATCAACTTCTCCTAATCATCCTCCATGCTACTGCTTACACATTGAAGACACTGCTTACAATTCTCTTCGGCTACATCAACCTCATTCTTCAAGTCTCCCTGTAAAGCTCCGCTTTACAGAGTTTCTAAAACCTAGATGATATCTAGGCTACCCACATGCTGAGACTGTTGTCACCTTCTTGTACGACTTCCCCTCTCAGTGGCATCTATCAAATAATTTATTTTACTTTATAAATTCTTATAAGAAAAGCCTATGTTTTTATTGTGTGTTCAACTGAACCCCAAATCTGGGGGTGAATCCCAGAATACAAATTTCTGGTAATAGATTTAGCAATAACAGTCAATCATCTGTCTTTCTGTTAATAAGTTGAGAGCATTTGGAAAATCTGTGTTGTACAAATTCTGATTAAAATTACTTAAAATTACTTTTGGGAAATGGAGGCAGGAACTACAAGAGGGGAGGGGAAAGGCATGGCTGCAAGGCCTCATTTCTTTGAACAGATAACAGGCAGAATTCTGCCCTGGAAACATGGAAAGGATGGAAACACCATTGCAACCAGCTTGAGACCGCCTTGGAACTCAAGGTCACTCATAGCTCCTGGTGCTGATAGACTGCTGGCAGCATACCTGGTGTATCATTTCAGGGCACCATCTCAGATATTTTGTCTCTCTTTCCTGCAGAATGAAGGTAGTTCTCCCTTTTTGACACCAGTTTTCATACGGGTTTTCTGCCTTCACCCACAACTCTGCAGTGTTGCAGAAACTGGGCATTAGAACACGAGAAAGAAGCAAGCAGTTTGGCTAAGAAGTTGATTTGTCTTCTAGTGCTAGCAGCTGTTGTAATCACACCCGCGCTACTAGCACTGGGCTTCCATCTGAACTAACAGGATTTTTAATTCTTTTTTAAGATACCTAACCAGGACTTATAGACTACAGGTCTTGCATATGTTTAGGCAAGCAGTTTCAGCAATAAAGGTAGTTCCCCATTGTACAAATTCTGCATTTTGTTTTTGTCTAATTTTATCTACCTTCAGTGTCCAGCTACTGGATTCTTTCCATCTTTCTCTAGTAGATTAAAAAAAAAAAAGAAAAAAGAAAAAAAAATACTTTTCTCCTGCTTAAAATCATCTTCTCATGTAAGATGCTTACGGCTAGTGTGAAATGACTACTTAGCCTTTCCTTTGGTTAAGTTAAAGATATTCACTTGGTCTTTAATTGTTGATTTCTGAGTAAAGCTATCCAGGATTAAATAATTCTTATAGCCCTTTTTGGAACCATTTTCATATTGAGAGCAATTTTTTGTTTAAAGTGTGGATTCCAACAGAAGAAATTAATTAATGGTGTTACAAATACTACATGTGTAGCTGCAGTAACTTTTAATTGATATGCATCCATAGTCTGTATGTTAGTTCCTCCAATTGCATTAATGTACTGCAGAATCTCGTTCAGCTGGTTATATGCTATTCCCTGAACTCATTTTCTGATAAGCCTTTCAGAAATCAGTGTTCCATGACCTACTTATGACTAACATTTATGGCTTCTAACACAAAAATTTGCATTTAAACATGCTGTATTTATTTCCAGGTGAGCTAGAGAGCCAGAAATGTCTGACATATTTCAAACATCACAGAACTGAACAAAGAACTTCTAGCATGGGACTGGCGGGAGCTTATCAAATTAGTAGCAATTACCTGGAAACATTCCGTCGTGGTTTACTTGCCTTGACCTAAGTTTGTTTATTTGTTTGTGTGCCTGAACAAGTTCTTGTAAGCACACATCTAATTCTACTTAATGCAGCTCTCTCTATTTCATATTTAGTCAGTATTACTGTATTTATCACAAGGATCACATACAACCCTGATTAGAATGATAAGCAGGAGAGGCTTCACGCCTCCCAGCCTCCCTCAGCTAAAATCAGTTAATGGTGACACTTCCTCTTGACAACCCCCACTCTGAAGAAGGTCTGCAGCAAAACAGGATATTTATGAAAAACCCATAAATGAAGAGGTGGTGAAGTGGAAGCCAGACATACTCCTTTTCTCTCGGTCAGTTTCTGAAACATTGTAATTATTTTACTATTTAATTCAGACAAGGTACGCCATAAGCAGGCATAATCACACCAAGAAGTTATACATGAATGTTGCTGACTAGCTTTGTAAGATTTGTGACTGAAAGGATATTCTTGGTCGTGGAGTCCAGCTCCTGCTACTGTAGCCATCAGATGACTTAATCTCTTCAGTAAAACAATCCTAATGATTAATATACCACAATCCTTGCTAAGCATAGGCTTTTTCTTGCTCACTTCTGTTCAAGACTGCTTCAGACCCTTTGTTGGTTAGAAATCACAATCTTATTCTATAGTCAGGTTCATCTCTTTGGTCTTGTGCTAATGCTGTACTTATTGTTTCTCCTATTCTGACACTCCGTTTTCCCCAGCTTGTTCTGAGAGATCATAATCTCTGGCAAATTTTGTTTGGTGACTTTTTTCTTTTTACCTTTTTTCCTAATAATAACTAAACCAAGCTCTTGGTTGAGAGAGAGACCAAGTTCTGGAGACAGAATATTCCCCCACCCTCTTGTTAACCCAGCCCTAGAGCTCAGTTCAGTGTCCATGCTAGGCAAGTAGTAGCTGGAACATTGTTGGAACAACTAACATTGTTCTCTCAATATTTTTTTAATTTTTCAAGTTTCAAGAAACTGTTTTTGTTGATACTGGTAAGTGATCTCTGTCTACAAACTCCACGCTTTCTGGGCTTCAGGCTCCTCGGAGAAGCACTCTCCTTGCAGCGGTGCTGGGCTCATTTGCTGTGTTTGGGTAAGAGCAAATAATGCAAACTGGAAACATCTTTTAAAAACACCACATATTGCTGAGCGGCTCACGTCCATATTGTTCATATGAATGTTGCCATAAAATCATTAAAATCATCAGAAACTTTTAGTGAAAAAGTATAATTTTAAATTAAAACTTCATCAGGAGAGAATTTACAGAATGGAATTTTTGGTTAAAAAGAAAGAGAGTGAGCCCAGCATAACCCTGTGGAGTGGCAGTGTTCCATATTGCAGAAGATAAACTTCAAACATCCTTATGAAACCCTTCAGTGAATTGGGGTAATGACAGGGCCCTAAGTATTCTATATGCCTCAATGAGTGCTTTGACCAGGAGCATATCAGTTATTCTCTGTTTCTGTCTGTTTTCTGAATATGCAGAAATTACATTGCTCCATTGCTACAATTATCTCTAAGCATCTGGTTTTGACTATGGTTAGAAACAGGATTTGGGGAAACATGAACATTTGTTCCAACACACCGTGGCTCTCTGCTGCTCTTAAATTGTCATAAACCAGATGACAAAAAAGCAGGAAGAAGGAAAGATAGCATCCACCCTCGATCAAATTGCAAGAATTGTAGATTTCCTTTCAGGCAGCTGGTGCTTTAGTGCAAAGTACTATTTACTTCCATAAGAAGAACATTTCCTATAGAAGAAATTATATAGCTGAGTTGGTGCCCTCTCTGACAGATTCAGGATCTGCTTTTGTCAGGCTGGCAGAAGCATGTAGCTAAAGCTTCAACCTGCTGGTAGAAATACCGAAAAAACTGGTCCTAACAATTGTTCTGTTTTAGATACTATCTGGAATGGGAGGAGTTGTGTGGCAGTTGGGCCTCCAGCTGTGCATTGCTGATGTGCTGCTCTTTGGTGGAGGAAGAGGGAGAGGTAAGAGGAGATCTGGAATAGATTTACTGTAGGAAGACAGGCACATGCTTGTGCTCATTTTTCATTCATAGACCCTTAAGTATGCAACTCAAGATCTTGTGACTGCCCTTTCCCAGGTCCCAGGAACCAGTACAGCTGGCTGGCAATGCCGCGGGTAGGGGACTGAGCACATACTGGACAAGCTGGGCAGCAGAAAAAGTGTAGCCACTGCCCACGGTCCCTGCTCTAAGATCATACACTCATCTCATGCAGTGATGTGTGTTACAAGAGAGGAAGAACATGATGAAGAAGATTAGATGCAGTGTCAGTAAAGGAAGTACTAACAAGTAATGCATTTATTTGATGTACTGAGCAAGACCTCATCCAATGATACACAAACCCAGTTCTGGTCTCCTTCCTCTGCAGAGCTCTCTGGCAGCCTGAGCTGCCTGAATAACTACGTGACTACTGTGAGCTGCATGTGGGTAACAGAGAAGCCTGTGGGTCATGGACCTTTCCACCTGCATTTCACCAAGTAAGAGCCGCACACTAAGAGCTGTCTGTGACAGCCTCAGCCCTGGCATGTACAGGACAGCACAGAGAAGCAGAGATGGAGCCTAGCCGTGGGTTTTGCTCCCTCCACAGCAGGAGACCTGTGGCACAGCTCTCTCTGCCACCCCATCACCCCAGACCTGGTCTGCCTAAGAAGCTGCTCCCTTTTGTGGGCCCACTGGCTCAGAGGCTGCAGCAAAGGTCCAGTGCCCATGGCTGCATGATCTCCTGCCAGCTCTGGGCTCTCTGTCTGTCTGTCCAGTGAACCCTTCTGGCAGGCACCTCAGTGCGGAGAACCTTCCCTTCCTGGCCTCTGGTTCCCATGATCTGGGATGTTCCAGAGCCCATCCGACATAAAGCGGCTTAATCAACTCCTAATAATTTCTTTTCTTTTTGCCTAGAAATTAAACATCTAATAGTTTAATCTATATTAGTAAATATATAAACACAAATACAGTGAGTTATAAACTTTAGTAAGAGATTTAGAATATCATCGGAATAGTTTTTCTTCTAATAGAAGAAATTGGGTGAATAGTTTGCTAGCTGATAGGATAATTTGAGATGAATATGTTTAGATTATGTAATAACATTGTTGTTACCACCAGTAACTATTACATAAGGGTAAACCACACTGACATTAGATGCCTCATATTCTGGTAGGGTTAAGTAAAAAATAGCCTAACTCTGAAAAATACTGGATTTTAAATCTATGGAAAGATGGCCAAGCTGATAAACTGTGATATATATCCCAATTTCTTGTGGGATCACGTGCCATGAGAAAAAACTGCTAATAAATGGCTAAACCACAAAACGATAAACCAACTTCCGACATGTTTTGCTGTCAGTACCGGTTTGTTCGTAGTGGAAGAGGACTTAATGTACAGCTTGTTGTTACCTCTGTGCTATGCACTTGTAACTAACAGTCCACTCCTTCCTCCCTACCCACCTGCTTTCCTGGCAATGACAGCAGCCCTCTCACTTTCAGAGAGAGCAGGGCACTGTATGCAGCTCCTGTGAGGTCTGGTGCTCTCAGCAGTAAGGTTATGAAGGTTTATCCTTCCTCCCTATTCAGCCCTGCCATCCAGCCAGCTTTTGGATTGCTGGGTTGCTTGTTGTCTGCACTAAAGAGGTCCATGGTCTTCCAGAGTGTGGTGCTGTGCTAAGCTGCCACACATCCATAAACTGAAAAGCACTTAATTGTAGACTTAAAAGAAATTTTCAGCCTTTTTATTCTTCTAGCCTCTGGTCAAAAGGCCACAATGCGAGCTGCAAACTGACTGCCACCGAGACCATGCAGAATGAATACCACTGCACAATTCATCTAGCCAGCCAGATCTTGGAAACAGATGGTTATAGAGTCTCTCTCCAAGGAAACTTCTTCGGATGTAATCACACATACATGACCTTTCCAGAGTACAATCCCCGCAAGCACAGTAAGTATGAACCAGGGCAGCTGTGACCTGAGGCTCTGCCCAGCAGCTTTGGGATAGGTCTGATACGCTGCCTAACAAACAGTGTCTCAAAGATAGCAAATGAAAACAATGAAAACAAGCAAGACTGCCCATCCCCAGAGAGCACACTGTGTGGACTGCACCAGTAAGGATGCAGTCACTGAGTCTCTCCATCCTGACTTTTCCCGGACTTCAGAGACAGCTGGTTCTGGAGCACCATTCAAGAACACTTCTCATCCGCATCATGTTTTCTTGTGCCCTGGGTAATTTGCAATTGGATTGCTTCAATTATTTGTTTGTTTTGTTGTTTTATTTTTCCCTAAGCCATTATGTAATGAGGAATCAAAGTCATGGATTTGAATGTCCCATGGCCTGGTACTTCAGAGAAATGTTCTAGTACCCGAAATCTCAAAACCTGTCCATATTAGTGGTATGTTGTAAGGGCAGAATGTGATATCCAGAGTGGTTCTTTGCTTGCAAGATTATCCCTAGGGCCTACTGGAGTTATTAATTTATGTCAGATCTGTAGCTGTTCTGATCTATCCTGTAAGCTAACTTCATCTACTGCTGGTTTCAGCACCCCGCTTTAGACCCAGCTTTATCTTCCGTGACTTCAGTCAGCCTAATATCAAGCATCTTCTTTTGTGGTGTCCCAAATACTGCAAAAAAAACCCTGCCTCCTCTATTTGCAGTAAAACTTGATCCGCCTTTGAACATCCAGAGCAATGCCACTGCCAGCAAGTGCCAGATATGGTGGAGTGTGTGGAATATGCCTTGGTACCTCGTTGAAATTCTCCAATATGAGTTGCAGTATAAGGAGTACAGCATGTCCTGGGAGGTAACTGGATGAGGCATACAGTGATCCTGCCTTGCTCTTTGGGTACAATAGCCTTGCCACTCAGCTCAGGGCTCTCCACCAGCTGACTTAAGCTGGCCTTTCCGGTTTCCCATGTCAAGGCTGAGAGATTTGATAAAAATCTTAAACACTGAAGATCAATAACTCTTCTCATGAATCGTGCATTCAGAAGTCATCCATCATCATGCAGGCCCTCTTCTTGCATCTAAGAAAAGAGAATCTGGAAAAGAAAAGAAACAGGAAAAAAACAACAAAAAAGAGTATTTAAAAGACCGTCCTTTTTCCCAGTCTCATTAACAGCAACACTTTGTAATACTTTGCAGGTTGCATTGAACAAGACACTACCCAGTTCACTGCCACAGGTAGAAATTGAAGCCGCAGAGCTTCGCAGTGGCATTGCTTATGTTGCAAGGGTTCGCTGCAAAGTTTCTGAAAATGAGAATTCATACCACAGTCAGTGGAGTGAGTGGAGCCAGACAACAGTGTTTCAAAGAGCAGGTACAAAGAGTGCTGTTTTCATCTTATTTTCTTTGTTTTCATGTCCATGTTCCAAAAAAATGGAAGATATCTGGTAATATTAGGTTTTTCAAATCAGAACCAGCTTTCGTCAAATATTCACATCCAAATTACTTTCCTTAAGGCCTTTAGCTGCCTGTTTCATTTGCATTGCTTGGTTATTTGGGGTTCTATCTTGACTTTGAGATTTTATTAAAAATTTTTGTGCTGATTCTTTTCCTAGATTTCCCAAAACTGTCCAAAAAGATCCTAAATACCAAAACTATGCAGTTCTTGTTCATTCCTCTGAGTTTTGGCACTCTACTCTATTTATTCTGGAACTGCAAGCTTTCTTTAAGGTATGTGATTTTCATTAAGTTCACCTTGATCTTTATGGCCTGAAGAGGGTAAATTAAGACTCATTATACCCCTTTTCCTTCCTGTTTCTGCTGCACAGACTCAGTCACTTCCAAAAGCTCTTCTGACAATCTTGGAACGATGTTCCTTGGCTGATGATCGTTAATGACCCACTACACAGTCTTTAAGTAGACCAAAGTACCTTTGTGATTCCCAAATTCAGCTAAAGCTCAGTCTCTTGGAGCTAAAGAAATTTAAACTCATGGAAATTTTTTGTTAAGTTTCATGTAGATAAATTAAAAGTGCAAGTACACAGCAATCCATACAGGCGATTAAACTGATGTCAATGTTAAACCACTTGTGATGTATCTGGCAGGAGTCAGTATGTAAAATACCAATACAAGCAAACTACACTGACTCAGATTCAGTTGCGACTAAGTTGTACAGAGAAAAGAGTGTTTTCAGAACCTTGGTTCAACCATCCTCTGCAATTTTTTATGCTGGCAGAGCAAAGGTAAATCTCCTACCTCCTTCTTTTCTGCCTTGACATACATTATTATTCCTCATATACACATCATTCTTAGAGAAACAGGATACATGATGTCCATATGATAAAATATTTTTACAGGATAGACTCTATTAAAGGGAAAAGGATGTCTGGCAGAATTTCTCTGTCTAAATGTAATGAAACTAGAACTCTTTAAAACACTTCCAGAAACAGTGGCTTAGATCAGGTAAGATAATAAACCAATGCTTAAATAGTTCGGTGCATACAATGAGTAATAGACCAGTATATTAAGTTTGTGGCATACTCCTAATAATATTCCATATTCCTAAAATACTGTGCTTCAGGTTAGAAACATTAAATGCACACACAGGTGGCAGACAAATAATTGCATGAGAAGTCAGAAATTATGACAAGTGGGCTTCTTGTGCAATATTTCTAACATAAGTGTGGGGGTTTTGTCTAATCAATATCATGGAGACAGAACACAGGAAAGCTGTCCTTTTTTTAACGCATCATTTTCTCACTTTAGGGCAAAAAGCCTCACCTGCTTTAACATTCCCACGCCAGCTGCTTTCTTTCAGCCCCTCTATAGTTTGCACAATGGAAATTTTAAGGTAAGAAATAAATTTCATTTCTTTCTTGCAACCCTCAGTTCATGACAGGAGGATTTTTTTTCCTGGGATTAGTCATTCTAGCTCTTGAGCAGAATTACTGACACATGGTTCTGATCTTCCTGAGGGTTTATGGTTTCTCAGTTTCCTGCCTCCACATACTAGCTAACCACCAGAGCTTCTGTCCAGCTTCTTGCTCCTTAGAAGTGGAACCCCTCCAGTGACTCCCAACTCAGACTGAACCCAAAAGGTGCACCCTTTCAAAACCAAAGCAATACAAGCAGCTTGCATTATATTCTGGTGGTGTAATCTTGTAAAAATTCTTGTAAAATTTTGTGAAATTAGCAGCTAGGTTTTTTAACCTATTACTCTAACTTTGCCTGTTGGATTTGCACTAAACCTCTGGGTTAATGTGCCAGAGCCATATAGAAAGACGAGTTATTTTGTAATAACTATGCAAAATGACCCCAACTTATTGATGATTTCACTAGGACTGGGTTGGACCGAATGAGGCTTGTAGCCAACTTGAAAGAGAAGAGGCCAGCAACCCAAACAAAGTGAATGCAGATAGAGTTTCTGATCTAAACACCCAAGAACTGATTTCCCAGATCTCCTTGAAACCTACAGAAAGCATAAATCTGGTTACTGCAGAAGAAAACTTTGTATTTACCTCGGGTCCAAGCCAGCAGTATGTCCTCAGCAAGTACGTAAGAGCAGAAGAGGGAGAGGTGAGGCCGGGACTATTGTTTGCACCAAACCATGCTGATGATACCATTGGCCCGAAAATCTCTGAAATAATTAAAGACAACCTTGAAAGCCCTAGCATTGGAAGGAATTATCCCTCTCACTCACAGCATGGAAAGGATGACTTTCTTATGCTTCAAGAATCTTTGGCGATAGTAGATGTGTCCTTCAGTGGTAGTGACTACTGTACTTTGTGTGACAATGATACCACAGGTGGTTTGATTTCTGCTGAATTACTGAAGCTTTCCAACGGCAAAAGTCTGGTTAAACATCAGAAAGATCTGTGACCTTCCCTGAGGAATATTGCCTACAAAGTTCCTTGTGTGCTCCTCTCACCTCCCAACACTGTCTTCCCAAGCGGTTTAAATAATGACTGTGCAGACAATTCCAAACGTGTATCATCTTAAAATAAATCCTCAATTTCTGTACTTCAGAAGAAGACTGTGACCAAGTCCTCTCTCTAGGAAATACTATCCCTACAGGCCTGGCAAAGCCTGAATCCAGCAACATCTGCTGTCTCAGAGACACATGATCATGGCCTTCCCTAAATTAACCTCCTGGCTGCAAGGTCCAGTAACCCCCTTGTCTAAGGAGGCAGCAGCAGACCTGCTGTTTTTCCTCAGGAAGAGCTATTGGAATTGTGTGCCTCTTGGAAGCAGCAATATTTGTAATGTGATGAACCATGACTTAAATGCCATCATTTTTTAAAAACTATGAATGATTTTTCATAAAATCATGATAAACTATTTTTGATTAAGAAGGTAATTCTGCTTCTTAATATGATATTGGTGACTTCAAGTGGTTCCTGATTTGATCAGAATTTGTAATTGCTCTATTTAATCAGATAGGAGGCCTTGTTCTTTATTATCTTGAATGGCTGTAACTTTTTATTTTGCAATAACTAAGACCCATGTACTGCTTTGATTTTAACTAAAATTTATTTCAAGGATAAGTGGCTGGGTTGATATAATGGAGAAAGCTGAAAATCAAGAACAGCACAAATGAGCTTTACGTAATCACAGAAGAGGCCAGGCTCCACTTCCTCTTCAGGCTTCTATTATTTCTCCAGAATTGATGAGTTCTTTGCCTAGCCACACATCAGGTAAAGCCTTTCTGAGCTGAATCTCTGGAGGTTTACTTTCTGCCCTAGACACAGATTACTTACCTACCAAGCAGATTTCTGGAGTCTTAGTTGCATCTCCTAGATTTAATGGGCTCACCAGTTTTAGCGAGCATACTGAGATATGCACACATGCATCTAAACTAGCTGGCACATGCATACACAGAGTCACATACATTCATTCCTTCCTCTTTGGTGTGCTTCCCTTGTCTCTCTGGTGACAAGTAGCACAGATCAGTTTTGACAAGACAAAGGAAGATTACATTTGGAAGAAACAAAGTAGGTTGAGACATCCTTCCCAAAAAGTGTGCTAAGCCAGAGAACTGTTGTGAGGAGTCTTCATCTGTGAGAAAAACAGGAACAGAAGGAGGAGTTCACATCCAATTTGTGTGACAGCCACAGAAGGTGACAGCAGTGATTTGTTTTCAGTGTTGTAAGCAAAGGGCTTATCTGATACCTGAAAAAATATCCCATTTCTGATCCTTGGTGCTTTTTAACTTGCAAAACCAATATTTAAGGGTGCTTCTTTTACTATGCCACAATCTAATGGCAAGAGAAAAATGTGATGTTGCTGTCATTAACAGTTGTTGTAATTTCCCCAGGATAAGAAAGACAGTAAAACAACGCCACATACTCAGAAGATTTTGGTGATGCCAAACTTTTAGACCGTGTAGTGTGGTTTTATGTAGTGTCCCAAATTTCAAATCTTCAGAATCTGAGGGATGCCTTTTGAAATTCTCAGATCAATTGTATCTTAAATCCATCAGATCTTGACAGCCCTTACTTAGGAACACATCTGCACAAGAATTGAACCAGTTTCATAAAATCTTGTTCAGTTAATAAGGTATTCTTTACCAGTAGTATTAACAAAATGAGAGCAGGAACAATTATATTCAGATATGAGTAAGGAGAAGCAGGTCAGGCTATGAAAGGGACAGCACAGATCTTCATTAATAGAGAAGCAAAAGAAAACTGAGACATTGAATGTAGTCAGAAATTACCTGAGAGAAATGAAAAGTCAAAGATGATGTTGCCTGTGTCCATTAGGGCAAGATAGGAAAACTATAAGAACTGAGTCTGCAGATGAAGACAGGCTGGTGGTTAAAAGGATGAAATGATATTCCAGCATCAGTAGTTCTCCAGGTGAAACTCTTAAAATCTTTCAGATGCTTCTGCTTTTATGAAGCTACATAAAAACATTAGTTGTTGTAACTAAAACCAAAACGCCTCTGCTTTACAATTAGGTCTTTGGAACAATCAAGGCCTCATTTTTATTCAGCCACTGAAATACTACAAATTTTCTAAAAAAAGTAGGCTATAAACTGCTATTTTTTTCTGTCTTTCTGCTTTGCGTTTTTCTTTTGAATTTTTGTTTTGTTTTGTTTTTTTGGTGTCATGCTTGAGACTGGTATTAGGTTCAAGCCGTGTTTTTTCACAGCTTCTTCCAGAATCTCTGAACAATTTTAAGGCTGACTTTTGCCTCTAAGAGTGATATATATCCTTCCAGTGGAAGACAGAGAACTACAGCCTAGTAAGGAGATATAATATTGACTCTGGTCAAGACTGTGAAGCCTTGCATATCCTGGGACTACAGAGCGCATGCTACGTGTATCACCTGCAACCCGAACAAAGTAGACAGCTTTTTCCCCTTTTTCTTCTGTTGAGTT
The DNA here is from genome assembly GCA_013397565.1 of Ptilonorhynchus violaceus. NCBI lineage: Eukaryota > Metazoa > Chordata > Aves > Passeriformes > Ptilonorhynchidae > Ptilonorhynchus > Ptilonorhynchus violaceus. The sequence continues at coordinate 103,543 of VZRJ01009447.1, read as the reverse complement.
TTGCCAAAAGAAACAATTTGGGAAGATATTTAAGTTGTGCTTGTAAGCCACTAAGGAGTTGGAAGTGTTCTGTGACAAAGATTTTGATTTAGTTGTGGGTTTGTTTTTTTGTTGTTGTTTTTTTTGTTTGTTTTGGTTTGGGGTTTTTTTGGGGTTTTTTTTTGTTTTTTTGGTTTTTTTAATCTCACCTGGGAATTCTACTCACATATACTGCCCAGAGTGTGGGAGCTCTATTTAGCCTCCACCTAGGTCTGAGGGAGACAATTTGTCTTCAGTTCTGTCTTTGTGTCCCTTCCTGTATGGCCTCCGGATCCGGGCTTCAGGTAGGTGATATTTTGGATAGCCCGCTTGGGTGGATGTGGCAATGCCCCCTCCCTCCCCAGGGCAGCGTCCCGACCTCCGCGGGGCAGTGTCCTCGCTCCCCGGCCTACACGATGCCCCTCGGCGCGTGGCCGCCCCCTGCTGGCGCATCCCGCCAGACGCCGCGAGCGGTTTCTCTAACAGGCAGTGTTTGCTTCCCTCGATGCTCTCCAACTGATTCACATCTTCCTGAAGGCATCATACCTAGACTTTGATATGCTATTCAACTGCATCCTCATTCGTTACATGAAGAATGAAATAAGTACTAGCTGCCGTTCTCAAATTCTGTATGCCATTATCTGCTACAATACTATTTATTTGCAGTAACATCTCACCATTAATTCATTATTTGAATTATGGTACACTGTAGTTCTCACAACCTATTTCAATATATTGCTAGTAACCTATTATTTCACAGGTCATATTAATACATTTGCTTTCTTTTTCAAAGTGCAATACTTTGCACTTTATGTAATTTCATGTTATTTAGACTGTATTTAAAATTTGCCAAAATATTTTTTCTCCTCATTTTTGTCTCCCTGACTAAAATCCTTCCCAGAACAATATCACAAATGTTGTATATATACTTTCTATTTTATTACCAAAACTGATGAAACTACTGCATCAGACCAAGTTTGAGCCTGGAATGCCACTTGAAATGCCATTTCACTTTAACAGGGAACTGTTAAAGATTAGACTCAAATGCATTCCCAAAAAACTTAAATAATTCATTAATAAGACTACGTGCTAACATTTAGGCCAACTAGCTTCCTTAGTATTCTTCAACATTGAACTGTGTCAAAAATCTTAGCAAAGTCAAATTATATCCTATCTACCCCATCAGCAGCAAGTAAACTTTCTTGTCAAAGATAGAAGTTGATGAATCAATTTATATCATTCCTCTGTTTAATCGACCACTGGGTTTAGCGTTAGTTTTGGCCTTATTTTTCCTACATTTGGAGATGAGACTCCCTATCATTCAGAAGTCCTCTAGGTTTCTTGAATGGCTTCTCAGAAATAACTTTCAACACTGCAGAGACTGCTTCAGTTATTTATTGTTTGCTTGGGTTTTTTTTTGTTTGGGGTTTTTTGTTTGGTTTTGGTGTTTCTGTTTTGTTTTCAAAAAAAATATTTCAGGGCAAATTTCATCTGTCCCTGCAGAATTTAACACACTTGCTAAGGACTCTTACTCAAATTTTACGTGTACTATTATCATCTTGTTAAAATGAGTCATATTAATCACGTTCATTGTTAAACTAGATTGTTTGACTGAAACAAAAAGAGAGTGCTCTATTCTTCAATCCATTACACATCATCTACTATTCACTCCCATTCCTGCGCAATAATGGGCCTTTACTCTCCCTTTTTCGTAAGACCGATGACAAACTTGTAGATTTTGTAGTTGTCCCCTTTTCTAATTAACATTAGTTTCTCGGTTTGTTTTCAACTGAACAGAAGATAAAAATCTCTACTGTCCAAGTTTTCCAGCAGGTTTGGTAATCTTAACTCTGTCAGATTAAGCCAGTGGACTCTACAGCATTGTCTTCATCTCGGATTACATATGACATACCGGTATTTCATGAAATGGCTTTAAATGCTACTGTGTGCTTTATTACCTCTGTTCTAAAGGCACCATTTGCATTTCTAGAAAGGAAAATGTTAGTTTGCTAATGCAGTTCTGTAAACTAGATAGTCTTTTCTTGTCTTTTGAGTAATCACTCACAATTCTATGAATTCCCTGACAAATTCAAATGATTCGCTGCAGTATCGTGCACCGCTGGCCCATCCCTCCCGGCGCCTGTGTCCGGTGGGGTCAGCGCTGGGCCCGGCGGGCTCGGACCGGGGCCGCTGCTCGCGCACGGACTGACAGGACACCGTTAACGGGCACCGCGGGCTCGTACGGACCACAGGGAAAAAGGGACTGTCGGAATCGGCGAAGAAGCGCGGACGAGGCAGGTTGTCAGAAGCGAACACCCGCACTGGAATTGCATTTACGACGCACTCGAGTTCCGAGCAATGCGGAGGGCGCGGCGCCGCCAGCAGTCCCGCCCGCGGCCCGCACACCGCGCCGCGGCCGTGGCACGAGGCCGGATATGATGGGCACGGGAGGTGCTCCCCAGCAGGCCTGCCCTTTCCCGCCCTCTTCCGCCCTCACCATTCGCAGCTTCTTGGGGGCGTCATCCCCCCAACTGCGCATGCTATTCTCGACTGGGACGCTGAGCCTGACGGGGCACGCTCTGTCCTGGCTGGCTTGTGAGTAACAGTTCCCGCCACCAATGAGCGAGGGCAGTGGGCGGAAGTCCCGCCTACGGCGGGGGGATTGTTGTGGTGACGTCACGGGCGGGGGACGCGGGTGCCCCATTGGCTCAGGCTGGGCCGAGCGCCTGGCGCGGAACGGGCGGGGAGCGGCCCCGGTCCGGGCGGGCCATGGCCAGCACCGGCAGCCCCCTGGTGAGTTCGCCCGGGGCCGCGGCCCGCGGGGTGCTGGGGGAATAAGTAGGCCCGGGCGCCGGGGCCGGCCTGTGAGAGGTGGCCGCCCGTGCCCAACGCTCAGCCGGCGGCGGGGTTGCCGTGGGCTTTCGCGGACGGCCCCGCCGCCTGCGTCCGCTCGAACAGGCCGGGTGAGCGGGCGCTGCCGTCCGTGGGGCCAGTCTCGGCGCTGCTGCTCGCGGTCCTTCTTCCGCCACACGGCTCCTGGGTCGCCGCGGGCCTTGTGGGAGGGCCCCGTTCTCCCCCGAGCGTGGCTCGTTCGCGGGAGGAGGTGAGGCCGATGGCGAAGGGGCCGCACTGCGGCCTTCCGCGGAGCTCCGTTTTCGGTTCCGGGTACGGGGCGTTGGCGTGGCTTTGCCGGGCCGTCTCCCGCCGGGAGAACCGGCGTTGTTGTCCAGTGGGAGCTACCTGTCTCTCTGTAATCGATTTCTTTTGTAGTAGGAGCAAACGCGTGAGGAAGATCGTGAGGTCACAGTAGGACGCCGTTTCAAACGCAGTTGTTTACAGTAGTCTGACAGCGTAAAACTCATTTTGTGTGCACTGACATATCTACAAGATGGAGTTGTAGTTGGTATACAGACGTGGTAGTGGTAAATCTTCGTTTGTGTTATAAGTTGTACAGTTTAGTTAGTGCAGACGTTCCCTCATGAAAAAAAAAAATCACCAGCTTTCATTCGTGTTGTTAAAACTACCTGGCAGTGATATGTTCCTTATCCTCGTGCATACGGCTGTGCTTTTCGGTCTTGTGTTCTGTCAGTTGCAAGCTGCCAGGCTTCACTCTGCAGCACTTAAAACTTTCATCAGTTGGACTTGGCTAAGGACGGTTTTCTGTGGAGACTGGCATAGCTGTGTTGATTCTTGACGTCCTGTTTCAGTGTGCTCTCCTCTTCACGCTCAATGATTTTTTTCGTCAGGGTGTTACACGTAATCATACTTGTTGACTGAAGATGAGTACTCTGCTGTGGAATAGCCCTGAAGAGCACGTGAAATGCTACTTCAAAGGCTATGAAATAAACCAATTTCTGATTATTAAAGGAATTAGTTTTGCTTTCTTGCTAGTTGATACAGCTCTGTAAAGCTGGTTCTTAGCATCACAGATGACTTCTGTTTACTTGGACTCTTAAATGGAGGGTATGCTTCTGTACTTGCTTATTTCCTATCTTTTCAGGTTTTACTCTCTGAAATACTTACATTTCTGTTCCTTTTTTATATATAGTTTAGAACCCTGCCCAAAAGAAAAATATGCAGAGAGGGGTAAAATGAAGAACACAACTGACAGCCGTTTTTGTAAAAATTTAACTATTTTGTCAGGGTAATTTTTTTTAATTCCTTCTCTTCCATTCTATTTAATATTTCTCTGGTCAGGTGAGTGTACTGACAGGCCATACCAGATGGAGGTGGCCTGATTCAGCTAAGCTTTTTGTAATTCAGATGATATCAAATATGGGAAATCCAGGATTTCTGAGACCGAGCAAGTTACTGTTAATGTTTGTATGGTGGAGTTAATGACATAATGAGTTCTGTGGTTATTCTAATTGTAAATGCATAAGATGGGATGGGGGGGGGGAGGTGTGAATAGAGCACAGCTTTGAAAGGAATGTTCTAGCAGTTCTCTGCCAAAACAGTTAATTTCCATATTTTTGTATGCAGGGACAATTCCTAAAATGTTCCATTATTTTCTGAACACGTGGCATAAGGAGAGAATTTTACTTCTAAGAAGGAAATATCTTAGAGCAGCTTTATTGCAGATATCTGTGTGGTCTTAGTTATTTGCTATTAATCCTGTTGTAAGTATATTGGATCTCAAATGAAGAAGTGCCCTTCCTCTCAAAATGAAGAGTCTGGAAGTATGGTAATTAACATCTTCATTTGCAGTAACATTTCCACTGGAATGTTTAGCTGCCCTAGCAATTTCTAGATTCTACCAGTGTTTCTGACCTGATAAAACCTATAGTATAATCATGGATCTGGTTGAAGAAAACTGTTAGCTGCTTCTTTTTCCCCCCAGTGGAACTAATATGAACTACACTTTTCAAAGAACTGGGTTCTTCATAGAGTAAATTTTGCATCTATGTTAAGAATTAGATCAGGTTAAGAGTTCTGGTTTTAGTTATTTGTAGGTGTAAAACTTCCAGATAGGTACTTCCAGGTAGGAAAAACCCTTCAAGCCGATCTATTTAATATTCTCTTGGGTTTTCAGCGTAAAGCTATGACTAGTCTTTATCACTCATGTGTAGGCTTTTAACTGGATACATTTTCAGTTAATCCCTTACCAAAGCAGGCTGCAGGAATAGAAAATAGTAAAAGTCACAGATGTTAAAAAGGTGCTCAAAGGTGGAAAACCTGGAAGAAGTTTCAAGAGGAGCCATTTTATATGCATTCATATTTCTAATATTAGAAGTGCTTAGAGCTAGTGAAAAGGTTATGATCCACAGAATAATCTGAGTATAATAGCAGTTCCACCGTGTAGGTAGGCTTTTTTTTTTTTTGAAACAAATTGTTCTTTGGGTTGATCTGTTACAGTGCCAGAAGTAATGTCGGTTTCATTTAGCTCTTGAAACTCTACAAGTAGGCTACTGTAGCTGGACGTTGTAAGGGCTCAGGCTCATTGCACTTTCCTAAAGCAGATCACTTGGAAGGCAGCATTGCTGGACAAACTTGGAAGGGATGCTGCCTACTGAAGTACTTGCAGGAATTTTTGTACAGAAGGCATGAAACCAGGGGCACAATCACTTTGTTAGACCAAAAAATGTAGTAAACAGGCAAAGGCCAAAATACTAAAAATAAATTTGGTCTATGAAGATTTAAAATATTTTAGTAATACCTGTTTTTTGACAGTTAACTTGTATTTTTTTTAGACATATATTTGTCTAGAAAAGCTATATGGATTGCTGTAGAACTAGCATATTTATGGCAGCAGAAAATATGCAAGTTAACTTAATTTAGAAAACACTGTGTTTGAAAGATAAAACCCTTTTCCAAGTTCCTCATACTGGAGCTTTCCAAAGAATATGTATGTTGCCAAGGAATTTTTGTTTCTTGTATTTCAAGTGAAAAAACTTTCTTTGCAAGTGGTGAAGTTAGATTATGTATATATAATAAAGAAGAGAAAAAAGGGGAAGGAGCAGCTTTTCTTCCCTCCCCACTTCCTTTTCTGGCATCTTATTTGCGGGTAAGCTTGTGGAAACTTACTGTAGTCTAAAGTGTCTGAAAGGACTGAAGACAACATGCACAAAGCTAGCTATTTGGTCCAGAACCTTATTTTTCATGCCATATGAATTCTGCTCAGCAGTGCTGTAGGAAATAAGTAGTTTGCTGCGTGAATAAATATTGAACTTGAGAGTTGCTTTCTGTTTTAAAAGACAAGCTGTAAATACTTCACCTGCAAATATTTGATAGTTCTTTATGGGGAAGAATTGCAAGAATTAACTTGCTTAGCACTTCTTCTGAAATGAAAATACTAAATTCGATGTTTGGTTCACTAGTAATACTGCAGGAATTTAATTCACAGTTCTTGACTGTGCCATGAATCCTTTATACATACACTCCATCTATATACTGCCACCTCTGTGTGTCTGCTTCTCTGCTCTTCACCCCAAGCTGTTCTCTTTGCCTCCTAGAGCTGCTGGCAAGGAGCCTGGCATAGGAAGTCCTTTTGTGTTTGTTAGCCTGAGCCGCCATCCATGCTGCACAGCACCTGAACATCGGTGTGCCTTGTGAGGTAGCTGGTGGTGTTAGCCTGGGGTCTAGACCATTGTGATGACAGATGGCTTTTGTTTTCTTGTGAGCTAGCCTACATCTGTTTATGTTAAATGAATTCTCAATGGCTTGTTTATGTTATCGCTGTTTGGGCCATTGGCTGACTTTAGGTTCTTGGAGATTCATGTGGTTTCCTGTTTCTGATCTGTTTTGAGGCACCAGGCAGTGTAAGGAGGCCTTAAATAGTCTCTGCCTCTGAAGGTGTTTAGAACTTAAGTGATTTGCTTAGCAGTAGAGGAGGTTAGAGGGTAACTGGCTGATATGCAGGTTCTTACAAATCCTTTTATTAGCTTTAATCCCTACCTGATTTTGGAATTAGAATCCTGGAAATTAGTGTCAGGAAATACCACTGTATGTAAGGTGGTCAAATTTAGAGAAAGGTATTTGCATAAATTAAAATTTTGGATCAACATTGCTTGGTATGTGGAAAAATTAATTTCTCTAGAAAGAAAATCAGTCTTGTGGATAAAATACCTTTATTCCCTAAAAGTCAAAACAATCTAAGAATGTAGACGTGTTCTCTGTGCTTCCAAAGCATTGAACCTCTTCGCTGTATTTTTGCTGATATAATATGAAGCTGATATCCTCATTACTCACTTATGGATGAACTGTGTTACAGATTTACCGCATTTAAAGCAGGGAATGTCAGTAGACAGATAGTACTTGTTTCCCGCTACTGCAGAGGTACCTGCCATTTTAGATAAAATATAGTCTTTGAATAGTATCTTTCAAGCTTTCCCCTTCCATCAATTTGTATAATCTTTTTAATCTTGAAATGTATTACCAGGACATGATTTTTAAAGATCTTTTGTTGTCTTTTAAATTATGTTTATTTCTATCAAGGTATTTTGTTAAGAGATTTTTTGGGGGAAACAGTTTTATGCAGTGCTTCAATGAGTGCTTACCTTTCAGCGTTTGAGAGGTTTCAAATGACACTGGGTGTGAAGGTAACCATAGTTGTTTTGGTGTGTTAGAGCCTAGACTTCTTTAATCAATTAGCACAGCAGTATGTTTAGAAAACAACAACAAAAAAATCCTCCTTTTAGGCAGCCAAATGCTTTTGAAATTACATGGTTTATTCGTAAAAGTGGTCTTTAAGCAACAGTTTTTTCATGTGGCAACTTCTGAGATCAAACCACTTCACCCTAGATAGATGTATAACTTCAGATCCTTTTGCAAAACGGATTTGTGTTAAAATAGTTTTTATAATTGAACTATGAGATTTTAATGTGTTCATTTTAATGTAGTAATTGGTAAGCATTTATGAACCTTGATCAAAGTATAGATTTTGACAAACTCTTTGGTTTCAGACTGTTTTGCTGACTGTAAGGGTCGGTTTCTTCAAGATATATGGTGTTAATGGGCAGTTTGTTGGCTTGTGAGCTAAATTTTAAGTTCCCTACAGTAATCTTTGCATACCATTTGATGATGAGGTTTGAAAGAGCACTGCTGCAGCTCTATGCAACATAAACACAAACCACTGCTACACAAGATCACCAGATTAATGTTTGATGTTAATGTCTTTTTAATACCTACAAATAACTAATACTTGGAGTACGGTTTGTTTGCTGGAGTTTGAAGAAAATGGCTTGCTATGATCTTCAGAGAACTCTAGAAAAGAGCATCCTGTTTTGGGAGAATTATCTTTGCAACCTAGTGTATTTTTTAATAAGCTTTTTTTTTTTTTCCACGGAGAGGAGTGTTTGCTCTTAGAAATCCTCTTGAACTTCTGTCAAGCTGAAAGTGTGAGCAGAGTACATGTTTTTAAATACCTCCTAATTACTGTCATGTTTTAATTTTTTTTTAATATGGCTGTATGTATTTCAGTGTCAAAGTTAACCTGTTAGGTGGGCAAACAGTTAGCTAGCGGCATTCAGAAGGACTTCTGAGGCTTGTCTTACTGTGAGTTTTATCCCATTCATTACATGCTTGATTTTATGTTATAGTGAGAAGACAGTCTGACAGCATCTAGTGGCCCTTTTTTAATGAATGTTTTTTCTCTTTAGGCAAGTATTTTAATTACTTAAAGGTAATAATAATGTTAGCAGATACATGTATTATTACATTCTTCGAATTATCTGACAAACTTCTAAGCATGTTTAAATGGAAACTAGCATGCAGCGGAGTTTGATAAATTAATCAGTATATTGTTTCTCTCTATACAGACACATGTACAATTGGTTAATAGAAAGAGGATGATGTTGGTCACTTAACGGAAAGTCTGACAATCCATTTTTAGACAGAAGTCCAGAACATAAATAGACATGAGCATATAAGGTCTGAGAATTGGTGTTTACTGCAGTTCATGGAAGCACACCATCTATTATTGCTGTGGGTTGCCTTCCTTCAGGGTGCTTCACTCTGGTGCAGCACAGTTTATGAAAGGAAAACTGGTGTTAAATATTTATAGGGATCACACAATAATCATTATACTTTCTGCAAACTACTCCTGTATGGGATTGGTATTTATTGGTAAGTGCAAACTGTACTGTGCTCTCTGCACTGAAAGGTGAGGCCTTTAGTTGGATTTTGTTACCCTGAATCAGTGAGTTTGTATCTTCAGTTTCTTGTGCCTGAACTACACTGCTTTTGCCTGCATTCTCATTTTAGGTAGTATGAGGCATAGTTTGAGAACATACATTCAGGCCCATCTAAGTGTCTGAGCTGATGAGTTGGGTTTTTTTTTTTGAATCTGCTAGAACTCCCAGGGTGTTTTGCACTGTAACCTTTGAAGTGGAGACTGTCACAACTAGGTATTGGGGAGCATTGAGAAGGTTAACATTTCAGTTGTGGGAGATGAGGGGGGAGGAGGCCAGTGGGAAAGCTGTGTGTAGTATCTGCTAATTACCCCTTCTGAAGCTCTTTTTCAGATAGGAGATGTATGTCAGATGCAGTTGGTACATCTTTGTCAACCCTCTGAAACACCAGTGTGGCGTGAAAAGAATATATTAAATATATGCCTGTCTTTTCATTTTTTTCACTTTGAAACCCCAGGTTGTCAATGTTTAAATTGTAAGCAATGCAAAATAAATTTCCATTTCAGAACTTTTGGCTTATATGACAGTGTCAAAACAATTTACAAAACAGCTCAGGCCAAGCATGTCTAACTTATATTGTCTTTAGCAGAATCTTGGGTTGTGCCAATCTTCTAGCTTATAGTCTCATTAGCATTATTTATAATCAAAACAAATGTACCAGTTGAGATTTAGAGGTCATGTTGCTTTGTGTAAAAAATACTTTCTGTTAGCAAGGTCTACTTCCCAAAAAATTAGCCTTACAGGTAGTTAGATGGAAGAGCTTTTGTGATCCCGTCTGCCCTATGTCTTAATGCAGCTTGAGATTCAGTAATAAGTCAGACTCTGTGTTATCAGACACCTGAGAGGTTAGGACCCTGTTCATACTGATTTTCTTTGTAGTAGATCTTGCTAGTAGAATTTCAACAGTAGCAAAGAGATTCTCAATGATCTTCAGGGTTCAACATCCTGTCAGTTAGGACAGAAGTAAAGAATACTGGAAGTTTTAAATGCCCAGTCTCTAAAAGTATTTTTTTGTTGCTGTCAGTGTTGATAGAACTGTCTCAGCAAAGTGGTGTTGCAGATTTTGTGGTGGGAAAAAGCTAGTAGAGATGCAGTTATGGTTGTACTTGCTTTAGGCAAGTGTGGTATGTGTTTGATTCATATAAATACATTAACAATTATAGTGATAGTGCAGTTGTCAAAATGCTGAACTGCAAAAGGGATTCCGAAAGGTATGAGTCCTTTTAGGTCGTGGGGAGGAAAGGAAAAACATAGTGCTCTCTAATGGGCTTTTTGCATTGATTCCACTTTACTTAAAATTTATTTCTACTGTTCGCAGACAAGAGGGGAAAAAAAATATTAGTACTTACTTCATAGGTAAATAAAAGGAAGCCTGTTTCTAATGATTTAGTGAAAATTACTTAATGAAGATTTTGAAATGTCTGTTGATCTGTAATGCCACATACATTCAGCAGATTTGTTATTTTCTTCCTTTTAAGGTTTTCAAACTTGGAGTATGTTGCACTAAGAATGAAACAATTTCTATATGAAAGTAAATGAAAAAGAGCACCTTTAAGGGTCTGGGAAAGTAGTGTTAGAGACTAGTTTTTAAAGAGATAGAATTATTAGATCAGTGGTTATCAGTGTGGTCCATGGTGATCCATGACGTGCAATAGGTAAGTCTGTTACCAAGTGAGAATCTGTGCTTTCGCTGGCTTGTGAGCTGAGAAATTTTGATAGTTGCTAGAAGGAAGGCGTCCTCAAGCTTCTGAGAATTGCAGATGCAATTTAGAACGTTTTAAAATTCTGCTGAAATTGACTTCGTATCTCAATAAAAATGTTTGCATCTAGCAGAAGAAGGATCTTAAGTGATTTTTCCAAAAGAGTGATGGTACAGGGTTAGATCAGATAAGCTGGCCTGTGTTCTATCTCTGGCGTATGTGAAAACATCTTGTATGTAGAGACATGTATGGTTTCTGCAGACAGGTTTTTTGGAGTCTTTCAAAATAAAACTGAACAGATAAATAATACAGGACAAAATACTAAAGAAGAATATATGGAGTGTGGAAAGGCAAGTGTACGAGTTACCTTTTTCTATAAATGTTGAGGTGCAACATAACAGACCTAGTTGCATAGTTCTGTCATTTCTTAGGTAGCTGATCCTTTAAATCTATTGCATCTTCCTCTGTCCTCCGTGTTCCTAATCTTGACTTTCCTTTGGGAAAGTCGGGGAACTAATTGATGTTATACGCTGGCTGAAAATAACCTTCTCTTCTACAAAGTCCTTTACTCCTGTCCTTTTCCTTAGGATTTTTCCATACTTGATATTATTTGTGACTTAGTTTCAGATACTGTGTAATGAAATACGCTGCATCCAACACCTTTTCGCTCCTTTCTCTCAGTGCTCTGTGGTGCTTTTGTTGTGGATTTTTTTCTTGCTTGTTTGCTTTTTTCAAGGTGATCTTGCTAGCTGCAGAATCTAATCAGACCTCCCCTGCAATGCTGCTGGTTTATTTACCTGTAAACCCTCATTTGCTTATTTGTGGCTGAAGCCACTTCATCATTTAAATCCCAGTATTTTGTCTGTGTGTATGTGTGTTTTATTTCCTATATTTCAATTAATGGGATTTTTTTTTATACTGGCATCACTTCAGTTGCTGAGCAGTCATGCTTGTGTCAGTCTTGCCGCACTCTTGATGGGAAAGGCTACAATCTGTTTTTAATTCTACCTAGTGTGTACCTTTATACAGGTTGCTGTCTGAAGGAGAGGTGATTCATCTGGGATATGAAAATGTTGGGGACAATAGTTAGTCTACCGAAGGTGTCAGCTAAAAAAGATGTATATAAGGCATAAAAGGAACTGTGACCTACAACACATATACTTTAACATGTATATGCTGTTTTCATAATAATAGTATCAATTTTAGCAGTAAATAAAGGCAGAATGTCCCTACTGCATAGACCACAGCCAAGTGAGGAATTGCTAATTTGGGAGCTAGGTTCTTTAAGACCACATGCATGATTGAATGCCAGTCCAATTCCCTTCTAAGGTGGTTTCTCTCAAAAATGCAGAAAGTTGTTTCAAATTGAAATTCATGAGGTAAAGAAATTCTTTTTGTCAGAAGTAATTTTTAATATAATAACATGATGTGTGTTACAGGCTCTGACATGGTTGTAGAATGCATCTGTTCTGAGATTAGGAGATTTTCATTAAGTCTTAGTTGCATTCTGCTGGATGTATGTTAGAATACTGAGATTAAAAAATAATGCTCAGACATGGTGTTAACTTTCTTAAGTATTTCCTCTGGTTACATACCATTTCTTTTTTTTTTTTTTCCCTGTCAGCAGTAGTTTAGCAGAGCTCTCCTATTTGTATTTTCTGGCCAGTTTCAAGTAAAACTTGAAAAGTTTTGGAAATCAGAAGCAGTCCCTGACAGACTAATTGAGGTGTATTACCAAAAGGAGTGGAAAGCGACTTGACAAGGTTCCTTCCTCTTAGGGAAGACTGATAAAAGGGTACCAAATGATGATTTGCTTTGTATATTACATTAATCAGTTCTAGTAGTGTGTGTCTTCTTGTACGTGCTGTTTTCTGGGCTATATCTGGGTTTTTTTGTTTTACAGTTGGGTTGTCTTTATGTGGCCATATGTACAATTTAAACAGTGCAACCTCCCTTGTTTTAAAAGGTCATAGAGCATCTTCAAAAAAAGTTTTAGATGTTGCTGATTATTAAACCTTCCATCTGATCTGCCTTTTTTATGTTGTCTTTTTTTGTTGTTCTTCCCCAATGTGTATTAAAGAGAAATACTACCAGAGAAAGTGAAATTCCAAGTGAAAATTTAAGACTGTCTCCTTTGCCTTCATTGAAGTTTTCATGTGTTCATTTAGAGTTCATTGTTATAATGTTACTGGCAAATACAGGTGTTCATTGTATAACTAGAAGTTTAATATCATGTTATTCACAGAAGAAGATACCGTGAAATTTGATAACTTGGTGTTAGGAGCATTTTTTTGAGTTTAAAGAAAGCATTCTTGAATTAAAGTGTTCAGATGTTTGATCTATGGCTATATGACAGCATGACCTAAATAGAGTTATTTATCAAATTGGAGCTGCTGTTTCCAAAATAAATGCTAATAATCCCTTCCAAAGAGATTTTTAATGATAAGCCTTTCAAAGAAGAGTTTATATGATTCTCTTATGGAAATAAAGTGCACTTGTGCATGGTAATTATTTCAGGTGTGGGAATAATAATTTTATTTCTCTTTTCCAGTATGATGCTGTTCCAATCCAGTCAAGTGTGGTGTTATGCTCCTGTTCATCCCCATCAATGGTGAGGAACCAAGCAGATTCCAGCACTCCATCTGTCATTTCCACTTGTGGCAGCAGACAGGGATCTAACATGGAGGGCACGGCACCTGAATCAAGATCTAATTCAAACTCCTTGCAGCAACATACAGGACAGCAGCCTTCACAGCCTCGAAAGAAACGACCTGATGACTTCAAATTTGGGAAAATTCTGGGTGAAGGATCTTTTTCAACGGTAACTTTACTTTTTGTAAGAAGTGCCAGATATCTTAGATAAACTTCAAAATTTGTTGTGTAGGATTGCTGAGATTGAAATCTGGAGAGAACAGCGTGAAGAGTAAGGGAATAGAACATAGAGGTTTTAAGCTTAACTATTAAAATCAAGTGTCACCCTAAATATGGGTGCTCATTTTTTTTCAGCTTTCAAATTGATCAAAAGTTCCATTCTTTCCTAATGACTCGATGCTTGGATTTTCAGTCAACATTGCTTTCTAATGTAAGTGTGATAGCCATAATAGGTTATGTCAAAAGTTTGAGATAAAGGATTGGAACTGGTCTAGGAGCTTGTGGTAAGAACTATGTAATGTCCTGTCTATGGCTGGAGATACTGCCAGATGCTTACGAAAAAATGAAAGAAAGAGTATTGGGGAACTATCACTGTTCTTTCTTTCTCAGCCTTTAGTGTCATGGTCCTTGAGGAAGTCATGAGTCACTGTCAGGATCTTTGTATTCAGTAGCCTTAAATGGTTTGTTTCTCAATCCATGGCATTGCACAAAAGTGAATTACTTAAGTGTTACTTTAATGAACCCATGAAGCAATTAATACTTTCATTTGATGCTTTTGTAGTTGCCCAGTTGTAAAACAATAATATTTCTGTATCTTTTTCATATGATATTTTTTGTATACAATTTTTGGTTGTCGGCCTCTAAATGTTGGGTTTTTCTGGTTCTTCCAGTACAGCCTACTGCAGTGTTTAGGATGCAGGCCTCTAGTACTCATCAAGAGTAATTTGCACTTAAACACATAGTTTGCATAACTTTCAGGTTTCCCAAAGAATCCAAGAGAGTTGTTGTGGCTTGGGTATAGCAGAACACTTTGCTTCAGTAATACACTTTTCATTTCTGCTTTTGGTCTCTGAAAGTTAATGCCATGTTCCTTTTAGATAGAGAAATTCATAGGGCTTAGCCCAGACTCTGAATAAACTTTTGTTCCAGCATTCTGCTACCTGTCTTCCTGGATGGCAGCACAACCCTCTGATGTACTAACTTAAGAGCACTTGATCTGTGAGGCATGTACCTTTATGTTGTTATCAAAACATCTAGTTAAAAAGCATATGATTTGTTCTTATTAAATATGGTTGTAGGCTCAGAGAACTGACTGTACTCTCCAAAATCCTCACCAATATTCTGACTGTAAAGTGTTTGTCTCAGAAAGCAGGGGCCTTCATATTACCATCTATCCGATGACAGCTTCAGATTAAAAAAATATTTTATTCAAGGTCATAATGGATATATTCCATTTTCTTGGACTTCTGTTAAGCTACCACAAACTTTACCTGGTGCCAGTGCTGCATTTTAAATTCAACAGAGATGCATATGACGTGGCTTTAGAGTTTTTCCTCAGAGCACTTGACAATTTTGTGGGACCTTCTTCTGCAGCTGTAACTTCTTGGACCCATGCTTGATATAGACAAACATACACAAATGCCAGGCCTTCTACTTTTTGTTCTGCTCTTTGAAACTAATGAGAATCTACTTGCTCTGTAGACAGATTCAAGCTTCTTTCAGAATAATATCTGTTATGTGGTGGCAGAATTATAATTCTCATGATTAAGGAGGCATGTTGTCTTGCTCACCTCCTTCTATATGGTGGGTACATATATATTCCACCTTGGTTTTGTCTCCACCTATAAATGAGGCATTCCTTAAAAACAGGAGAAGCTCTAAGGAAGTGTGATTGTCTGACCAAAACCAGTTCTTAAATGCAGATTTAATCTCTGGCAGTCTAAAGTATTTGTTCAAGTTTAGAGTTGGACTTGGTCATGATGTCTGCCAGGTATGTTGGCAGTTATTTCTGCTTTGTAGCCTCTGAGGGTTCTCTGCTCTACCTATCTCCTCTTCCTTTTATTTGGGATGTTTAGCTACGTTTCTTGCCTTGCTGTTGTCTGAATTTACAACTTACACATTTACATGTTCTGTGAATGCTTTTGTTTTTCTGTTAGTTTTATGGTTTGTTTTTTTAAGCTATCTAGCTAATGTCTAATTTTTTTCTATAGAACTTACATTCCTTATTGATATTACTTCTTCACATGGGATTGGATAAGATTCAGACCCCTGATAACAGAGACATTGTATTAACATGTACCTCTGGGTTTTTTCTTTCTTTTTCCTTTTTTGTTTTTTTTGTGCATGTCTACTGGGGTTTTGTGGATTATTAGTTAGCAGGAAATTAAGATCTATGGTATGCTTAGATTTGTTTGGTGAGGAAGGACCTTGAGGGTACCCAAGTACTCCTGCTATCAAGTAGGTGCTCAGTCCTGTGTACTTAGAACAAAGCTGTTCAATATCAATGTAAGTATATGGGTAATACCTGTGAAATACAATGGTAAAAAATTAGATACAGTGCAGGACTGGAGGAGAGTCAGTCTGCAGCTTAGTTGGCCAAGATGTATTTTCACCTGTGTCAGTTGATCACTTCTGCCATCTGAGTATGGTCTCTGTCTGTGTGGGGTTTTATTTAATAACTGACTTTTAAAGTGACTTACTTTCAGAAGCTTTCATGGTGGATATGGTTGATGAAACCTAGCAACAAAAATTAGAAAAGTTAAGAACATTCTCATTTGACTCCATGGCTGAGCTAGTGTTATGTGTGTACACAAAAAGATCTCAAAAATTCCATATGCAGAGATGCAAATTGTAACAGACTGGTTGTTTCTGACATTTTTAATAGAAATTTTCATTGATCAAATACTGTAAACTTCGATGTGTTTATAGAAGATGAACTTTTAAAGAAAATTAAAATTTCTACTATTAGTAGAAATTAGACCTATTACTACTGAATTGAGGTCAGTTTTCTAGTACTAAAGAGTGCAACTGCATGCACTTCTTTCATCTGAAAAAATGCCTTATTTAGGTTTCCTAAATGCCTAACATTTAGCATCAGGTGTATGTAATAATATTTTGAAGTGCTCTGTTATAACTGATTTTGCAAGGGGTTAGAATGTAATGAGAAGTGGATTAGAAGCAAGCCTGGTGCAGGAATAAAACAAAGAAATAGAATAAAGTTGAGATTCTAGCAAAATGTTGAAATGGATATAAACTTACAGTGAGAAAAACAGAAAACTGTAGTCATCTATTGTTACAAGGCTATTGCTTGCGTTCGTGCAAGAGGACTTTTCGGATTGTCTCTAAAGCTGCCTTTTATAAAGTTCTTTCTTGAAAATGAACCTTGTGTTCCTCCAAAAGCTTTTGTCTTTAAAAACGCAAACCTGCTTGCGTGAAATTTTGTCCCTTGCTTCTACTAATTGGAAATCTTCTGTTCCCTTTATTTAAATCTTCTTCTTAACAAATTGTAAATAGCTGAAAGTTCTGTCTCGCTTTTTACTTTTGCTCGCTCAGATAAACTTTATCTTTCAATCTTTGCCATCTATGTTAAGGAAAGTACTGTGACAATTATTTTTATAAGTATTCCTCAGCATACTTGTTGCTTTTTGTTCCCCCTGTTAAGAAGATTTGGCAATTTACTTTGACTTACAGTACAATCTTCAGGATTCTTCTGGAAAAATATAGATCAGTATTTATGCTCTCAAATGTGAAAGTCTTTTAGCAAAACAAGCATTGGTCTGCTGAACTGAATTTCTGCAGAAGTCTTGCTGAAGACAGCATAATATGAACACATGCTTAAATATTTTGCTGTGTTCTAAATACCTATTGGAAGATCAATTTTAGTGTATGTGTTTAGTGGCCAGTTATAATATGTTTTCTTTCCTCTGGCAACAGGTTGTCTTGGCTCGAGAATTGGCAAGTTCTAGAGAATATGCCAGTAAGTATTGACTCATTTAACATGAACTTTTTGAAAATACAATATCAATGTAGTCCTGTTACAAAACACCTGTTGAACAAACAGAATTTGTGGTTTTATGTTACTTTTATGTAACCAAAAAACTCCAAGATGGGATTCATTTGATTGTACCTCTTGCATTTTTACTCTCTCTTTTTTCATTAAGTTAAAATTCTAGAAAAACGTCATATCATAAAAGAAAACAAGGTGCCATATGTGACACGAGAGAGAGATGTAATGTCCCGTCTGGATCACCCTTTTTTTGTGAAACTCTACTTCACCTTTCAGGATGATGAAAAGCTATGTATCCTTTGCATATTAAGAGTTGCTGTAACACTTTCTTAAAAGTAACAATCCTCAGTTTTGGTTCCTTTGAAACATGGTCTAACAGAAATGCGGAAAATAACTTGACGTACTTAAAATATCCTAATGTGTGTGATGCAATTTTTGCAGTCATGCTTTTAATAGAAATTAAGCAGATCAAATGAGTGGGTCCTCTCAAAGAGAAGAGTATGTGTTTTGGGGGTTGGAGGGACCAATTAAACAAATCGTCCGTGTGGTAAATGTTGAAGGGTGACTTGTAACAATCTGAGTTTCAAATAATTTAAAAATACCAAATTGGAGGGGAAATATGGGAAGTATTTTAAAAAAATGTTTTATTTCTGACATATGTGTGTGTGTGTTTATATATGTATATGTAGTAAAACACCATAATTCCTGCTTTTAAAATAGGGGTACCCAGCTATATTTCCTACTAGTTTTATTTCTACACTTAGAGCTATTATTAAAATTTTTCTTATGGAAAGGTGCTTGTAGAATAATCTGAATCTTTCGTTTGGGTTACTGTTTCCCAGTCTCTCTCTAGCAGTAATTGCAAAGTGCAGTTTCATCCTGGAAGCTCATTGGTTGGCAGTTGGCTTTTTTTTTTTTTCTCTCTCTAATCTTGTGAAGAAAATGTTAATCATGTGAACTTCCTCCTAAACTTCCTGCTTGGAATTGACTGTGCCAAGGATAAAGGTCTATTTCTGGGGTCAGTAAGTAGTTTTCTGGTTTTCCCAGAGGCTGCTAGTAGTGTTGGCAAGTCCTGTAGTTCATACAGTATGAGCTTACAGGGGCTCTTTTGTAGTGTAAATACTTGCTCTGGTACTTTCCAGGTGATGCGACAATTTTTAACTTCGATCAGTTATTGCTGTAAATAGCTCTCTTTGAGGGCAATTATGTATGTAATTTAAATTAATTATTCAGGTCACTCTGGAAAAACTAAAAAGTTAACCCTTTATGTAGTTTTTGCTATGCTAAGAAATTTGGACGCATGTCCTAGGTTGTTAATATAGTTAAGAAATTATTTGGGGTTGCTACTTGTAAAGTTTCAAATTAACCAACTTCTTCCCTGTTTTTCATGTATTTTTAGTACTATTACTGTCTTTGGAATAAGATGTTGGGATTTTTGTTTTCGAGTGCTTAGAGATAAACCTTAACTAAGTTACATTCAGATTTTGGGCTTAGCTATGCCAAAAATGGAGAGCTGCTGAAGTATATACGCAAAATTGGCTCATTTGATGAGACCTGTACAAGGTTTTATACTGCTGAAATTGTATCAGCCCTGGAGTATTTGCATGGGAAAGGAATAATTCACAGGTAATACAGCGTTGAGACTGACACGCAGTTGATTATGCACAAGGTGGTTTTTTTTCCTAGAAATATTCTTTGTGAAGTTAAAAGCAAAGGTGGATTTTGTGGAAAGCTAATGAGCACACAATGGCATTTGATCAGCACTAGTACTGTTAACATCAGTAGCTAAACATAGAAAACTTCAGGAGGAGAGCCGATATCTGTTATACCAACTGTTTGAGCAGGAAAAAGTAAGAAAACCTTTTGGCCTAGAATTAACATTATCGAAAGCTTGTCTTTCAAGCTTCATCAGTTGGTCTAGAAACCAGAAACTGACTTTTTTGTTTAACTACACATTTTTTCCTGTGCTGTTATGTAGCACAAGTAACTGGACTTTTTTTTGTGACTTAATGTGTACTATATAATCAAGTAAAATTAATCTATATCAGTTTTCACTAAGTGAACAATTCCCACAAAGCTGTACAATAATTAGGTAAGTGGTGAAATTAGCAAAGTTTTTAATAGTACTTTCAAGTTATTCTTGATGTAATATATTGTTTGGATAATCATGTTTTGTCATTCATGTTTATTAAATAAAGCTTTAAGTGCTAGACATTTGAGCTGCAGAAGTTCTTTTTGGGTAGGAAATCTATTGTGTCTCTAGGTTACCAAGCAGTTGTCATGGGACACTAGATGCTAGTTGGCAAAAAAGCTGGCTGATTATAATTCTGATAGCATTACTTCTTTCAGTTATATTTAAAAGGAAAAAGTTTTTAAATAAGTTTTTGTGAAATAATTTGAAATAGAATATAATGGGGATGGATGTGGAGAGAACTGAAAGCATAAGATTTTCCACAGGAACGGGGGGGAAGTTCAAGAACTCCCAGTGTCACTTTGATTTTACAGTCCATGTATCTAGGCTGAGAGAATGCTTATAAAATGAATGTAGCATGATTGTCAGTGTTACTTGGCCTATATTGGAAACCTTGTATTGTAGAAGAGCTGCTTTATACTTGTCTTTATATGAAGGACCCTATGAGGAGCTCAAAAGAAAACAGTGAAGTTGTGCAATTAGAGAACTTAGTATGAAGCTTATAAGGCCACAGCTCTAGCAATGCCTGAAAGCGCTAGGGATTTTCTGCTGCCTAAAGAAATAGGACATGAGATAGAACCACTTTAAGATGTCAGGCTACCCTGGAAAATTTATTATAGATATCTATGTAGCTAGATATATAGCTATAGATCCATAATACAGTATTAATGTAGGTTTATGATATATTATATAAACAGTATAAGTATGTATAGAGTACAATGTATCTACAGACATATGCATATGTAAAAAAGCCCTACACAAAACTGTTAAAAGGGTCCATTCCATTCTTGTATTTTCTGCTTCTCTCTTAGAATGGGTACAGGAAAATGAACAGGATTTTTATGGCTTGTGTGCCATAATTACTTCATTCCAATTGCTCTCTGTGCTAGTCTCAAGACTAAACTGTACAACTCATGCTTTTCCATAGCAGGAGTCTTTAATCTGAAGAAAATGATGCTGCACAGTGGTTGATGGAAACAGTTTTCAGTTTTCACTGATTTTTTGTTACCAGTCAAACAAAACAACTCCCATGCTCCTAGATTTCTTTATAAGCATCCAAAGATACCGCTTAGGAGGGAAGTATGTAATTTTTTTTTCGGTCAGCTGAGGAAACTTGGTGCAAGGGAATATTTTATCAGTGTAACGGAATGCTTGTAAGTTGTTGCTAATGCACCTCTTGACATCTAACAGTATTGCTATCTATTGTGTTTGTGATACTGTGAAGTCTGGTTTTCTTCAGAATTAGAGGCAGCGTCTATGCGAATGGTAGACATACATTTGAAATACAGATTATACGTAGAGGTGATCTACTGTTCTTAGCTGGTCAGGACATTTAGCTGGGGCTGGGTTTGACACTGTTTGACTAACTGGAGTTTTGCACTGAGGAAACGGACCTAGAAGATCTTAATGCCATATCAATCTGTCAGATGTTATTTAAATTAAGGCTTTGGAGTGAAGGGGCTTGGGCTTTTGTGTGTGTTTTGTGGAGTGGGGTTTTTGCTGGGATTTGTTTGGGTTTTTGGTTTGTTCGTCTTTTTAATTTTTGAACATGTGACATGCATGGTAGTGTAGTTCTGAGATGATTATTTACTTAAGGACATTTTAGAAAAAATGGTAATGGACTTATCAGGATCTGTTAGTCTGCAGGTTGACAGCTACAAGTTAGAGAAGTTGTTTCAACAATGTTTATAGAATGTCTGCATCATTTATTATAGCGCTATGTACCTAAGTTGCTAGACAGTTTTGCAACTGTTCCAATATAAAAATCTGTCTTTTCCAGGGACCTTAAGCCAGAGAACATATTATTAAATGAAGATATGCACATTCAAATAACAGACTTTGGAACAGCAAAAGTATTATCTGCAGATAGCAGACAAGGTATGCCATTATTTACTTCATTATGTGACACCGATAATTATAGCAAGACATCCCTTGAAAATGTACATATATTGTATTTACAATATTGTAACTTTCAAATATCATTACCTCGTCTAAATCACGGAGAGATCTCAAAACAGTTTTGACTGTCACTACTGAGATTATGTCAGAAGAGGTAATATTTGGTGTAGTGGTATAGCCAGCTAGATTACCAAATACAGTGGGAAGTTAAGCTATTGCAAATTACTTCGTTTTCATTTGCAAGACAATAATACAAACAAATAGGCACTGTGGCTCACCTGATACAGTAAGTTTTACTCTGCTTATCTGTTTAACTCCAGTGGCTGTCTGAATTGCACAGATGTGAAGGTTATAGAATTCATGTGTCATTAGTTGTTAGTAATAACCTGTAAATAGATGCTGCAAACAATGCCTGAAAAACGCACTAGGCTGAACTGAATTCAATAGACTTTTTTTTTATTGACTGTAGTAAGCTTGTGTTGGTAGATTTTATAGCTGATGAAGTACCTAAATGCCTAGCTTCTTGAACCAAATAGGTATCACTGAGATTGATTTGTTTTTTTCCAAGCAGGTTTTGTCGATAGGTAGAGAAATTCTTATGGGTTCTTTGTAGCATTATGTAACTTGCAACGGATTGCCTTTTTGGGTTTTTTTAACTGGATTGGAGCAGGGGAGGAAGGGGAAGTTTGGCTTATCCATAAGTATGTGTTTGCTTATTTCTTTCTATTTCCTTAACAGCACGGGCAAACTCATTTGTAGGGACAGCACAGTATGTTTCTCCAGAGCTGCTGACAGAGAAATCTGCCTGTAAAAGGTGAGGACTCTGTATTCCAGAAATGTACTGACTCTGTCAGGATACTGTCAGATGGGGAGGAGTGGATAAATCGAGCAAGCAAGCTTAGTATTTTAAAGAGACAAGATGCTTGAGTATAAAGGTTTTTTAAGGGAGTTTGAAAAAATTTTTCGTAACAAGTATTGCTTCTTGTCTGAGGGCTGGTTTGCTCTCTGCCTTTTGGAGTTCTACAAACAGAATTAGGCGTTGTTGGAAAAGGAGGTGTGTAATGTGAAGTTGGATTTTTTACCCATAAATATATCAGAAAAACCTTTTCTGTTATCCAAATAATATAATTATTTTAATTTTGTTTTATATAAGCTTGCTCAAATATGGTATTTCCTGCTGCAGCAACAAGAGACTGTCACATGCTGTTCAGTTAGGGAAAAGGCTTCAGCTTTCTCTGACTTGTACGTAGATCAACTTGCAGTTACCTTTCCTAAGCTGTACTTAGGGTTGCAACATTTTAAAGCTCATCTCTGTGCCTGCTATGAGTGATGCCCTTAAGAAATTTCTTAACTAATTAAAATTGCTTGTTGAAGGTAACCTACTGTATGTGTATATCTATTTTATTGCAATGATGGAAGAGTAAGCTAGTTACTGACAAGTCACAGGTAAAAAAGATCATTTATATGAATAGGTGTGGTAATTTGTGCTAGCATTTCTTGAAGTGATAGAAATATCATCAGACTTTCCACATTTTCTTTTAGTGAAGAGCTTTTGATTGTTTTAGCTAATGGAAAGACTTAATCAGAATATAATCTCTTTTTAGAAGTTGCATGATGCTTCGCCTGTACAGAAAGCTCTTAATTTGAGTAGTTTTCAGTCTTTGTTATTATTTTAGTCTTCCATGAGGATTTTGAAGCTTTAATGAAATCTATGGATAGCTTACCTCAAGGTAAAATAAATTAAAAGTGTGCTCTTTCAGGCCAACACTCTAAAACTTAACTTTCCCTCATCTACATACCATTACAGCCTGCCTTTTTGTTTGTGTCTTAAGAAAAGCTTTAAGTGAAAAAGCTAAAAAGCTGTATTTTAATTTTTTCTCTTTTTTGGTATAAAACATTTGGAGGAAAATATTTTAATTCTGAAGGGGCATATATTAAGTTGGATGCATCTTTGAGTTGTCACAGTGGATAATCAGTATTCTTTTCGGACTCATTACATACCCATTATTTTGACTAAGAATTCAGCTGTCTTCCACATGTGCTTGTAGTCAGTTATTGTGGGATTGTTACTCTACAGTTTTTTTCTTGAAAGTTCTGTTGCTAGCCTACTCTTCTGTCAGGGGCCAAAGTGCAAATAGTGTGGAAATTATAACAAAGCAGATTAGTATACTGGGTTCATGCTATGTTCTAAGTAGCAGAAGGTTAAGAATTTTTCTTTTTAAATTACATTTTAAAGACTTCTTTTCCTCTTTGTTTTGAAGCTCTGACCTCTGGGCTCTGGGATGCATAATATATCAACTTGTAGCTGGATTGCCTCCATTTAGAGCTGGGTAAGAGATTTGAGCTGATTCTTTACATGTGGATCATAAATATAATCTTGGTTTTGACTTTTACCTTACTGCCAGTTCTGAAGTACTTCTCATGATTCAGCATTGGTGTTAATGTCATGCCTGCTTTTATTTGTCCTTTTTGATGTCATGAAGTTAGACAACTTAGACAACTGTACTGACAGTTCCTGAGAGATTCCTTAAGTTATCCTTAAATTTCACATGTAATTTGGACCATAAAGGTAACTATATAACTCTATGTGAAGAGGGTATAAGGCATATACTCAACTTTCTCTGTTGAGTCATTTGAACTTTTCTTGTTATTGCTCAAGTATCTGGTGCTTACAGGATCACAGGACCCCTTCACCCTAGGAAGATTTATGGAAATGTGACTTAATTTGTAGATTTCTTCTTTAATATTTGTCTGGGATATTCAGGTTAAGGTGAAAGAACCACAGAGAACTAATAGCAAGAGTTAATATTTTTCTCTTTTGCAGAAATGAATATCTTATATTCCAGAAGATAATAAAGTTGGAATATGACTTTCCAGAAAAATTTTTTCCCAAGGCAAAAGACCTTGTGGAAAAGCTATTGGTAAATATTTGCCCTTTTTTTTTTCTTGAATGTAGTAAGCTTGTGTTGGTAGATTTTATAACTGACCAGGTACCTAAATGCCTAACTTCTTGAACCAAAAAGATATCACTGAGATTGATTTGTCGTTAAATGGTTTCATGACACTGGAAGCATTCAGCTTATCTAGTTCTCTTTTCTGAAAGTTTCCATGCACTCTCTTGCAAACCTTATAATAAGAACAGCTGAGGGCATTATTGACTGTGTAGAGGAGTGTCTTGAAAATCAACATATTAAACAGCACTTCGATGATTATTTTTTTAAGTCTGAATTCTAAAGTGTGGGCAAGGAATGTCTTTCTGTGAAGTGGAAGCAAATGATTGTAGATGCTGTGCAAGACAAGTTAAGATTCAAATCTTAGGTTTACATACTTCTCAGATGAATTCTTTTTGAGTTGTATAGTGGATCATTTAGTTGAAAACAGTATTCTATACATCACAGCCAGATATTTTCATTACAATGTAAATCCAGTTACCTTGCGTTTTGGCATGCAGTTACTTTGCACTTAACATGTCTGAATAGTATCAGCCTGAGAATTACTGTGCCTGTGAAAGCTTGACAAGTAGGAAGAAAAAGTAGTTCCGTCCCATCAGGGAGATTATACCCACGATACTAAAGTGAATATGCAGAGAACATTTTAGGTGGTATAACCTTTTTAAGTTCAATAGGCTAGTATGTTAGCAGAGTTTGAGGAGGAAACACCTTTGTGGATGATGATAAATACAACCTCAAAGGCAGTGCATTCCTGTGTCCAAGGCCACCTCTATGGCCAAGCCAGTGTCTCCTGAATGGTGAAGTCAAGGTTGTATTAACATCCTGAGAACTGTGTCATTTTAAGATGCTTGAGAGGTTGAAGTTTGATACCAGCTATAGTTTCCACAGCTTCTTGCATCACTAGAATGTGATGGTGGACTAAATTTAAATGAGGTACGCTCCATCAGGCCTTCTCTGTGTGTTTGCTTCAGTCTTTATGAAGAAGCAAAGCCAAAAAATTGTGTGGACCTAAAGAAGTGCTCCTGTCCTTAGATCTGTCAGCTGATCTAGTAACAAAATGTTGTTGAGAAGACATTCTGACAAAACATCTTTTATTATAAAGAACCTCCTTTTATTATAGATATATATTCTTAGGACAGTGGGACAAACTGGTTTTAAGTTTTCACATGCTGCTGTGCAAATGTGAGTGATGCTTGCCCCTTGTCATTGTTTTATACAGCTTAGCTTAATTTTAATTTGCTTAGGTTCTAGATGCTACCAACAGATTAGGTTGTGAAGAAATGGGAGGATATGGACCTCTTAAGGCTCACCCCTTCTTCGAATCCATTGTGTGGGAGAACCTACATCTTCAGACACCCCCTAAACTTACAGCGTATTTACCTGCTATGTCAGAGGATGATGAAGACTGTTATGGAAATGTATGTTTGTCTATTACTATATTTAGCTCTTATGGTGCCTGAGACTTTCATTATAGCATAATTATTGAATATAAATAAGTAACATAAATATTAATACAAATATTTTAACTGAAACTACTGATTATATTTTAATGAAGACTTTAATTATTAAGAATCTAATAAAAATTGCTGGGTAAAATTTTACTTAAGTAAGCATTTGTTTTCTGATAAAGCGAATATTTTGAAAAAATACTGGCTAGCTTCCTTTTGAGCAAGCATGCTTTTTTGCATAAATGCCTGCTAATCTATAGAGAATGGTCTAGTTTTTGCCCAAAAGCAAAAAACCCAAAAGCATGCTTAAATTAAAGGCTACAGTTTTAATGCAAAATAAGCTTTTTAATAAAAGACATTTAATTACTTTGTTTTGTTTCCTCCTTTAGTATGACAATCTCCTGAGTCAGTTTGGTTGCATGCAAGTTTCTAGTTCTGCCTCTTCCCATTCACTGTCTGCCCCAGAGACAAGTACACCACAGACATCAGGAGGAAATATTGAACAGTATATTCATGATCTTGACAACAATTCCTTTGAGCTGGATTTACAGTTTTCTGAAGATGAAAAGAGGTTACTTCTGGCAAAACAAGCTGGTGGAAATCCTTGGTAGGATCTTTGAATGTAGCTAACTGTAACTTGCCCAGCAATAAAGAATCCTGAAAAATAAGTGATTTTGATTCAAATTAATATTTGTCAATCTTAGTATCTTCAAGTAAACAATTAGCAACTAGATTTTTCTTGGCTTCTATTTTTAAAGCAATAGCAGCAAAACCCTAATATTATATTTCTAAAATTTACAAGGTCTAGAAGACAGTGTGGAGTGTGTTTATAAGATAGGTAGAATGATGCTATCCAGTGCTGAGGAGTCTTCACTCTACAGTCTTAGAACTAGAAAAGGTTCCTCCCCTCTTAGACATGCCATAATTTGTTGGGATTTTTTGCATGATAATATTCTATTGGTATCTAACGAAAATACCTCCAGACTATATAACAGCATTTCTTTTCACTCTTCAGAGAAGTCTCTCTGTCTCTTGTGTGGTGTGTTGTTGTTGTTGTTGTTAGTTTGGGGGTGGGTTGGTGGGTTTCGGGTTTTTTTCTTCTTCTTTTTTGTTTGGTTTGGTTTTTGTTTTGTTTTGTTTTTACTCCCTGTCAAATTTTAGAAAAAACTCTCTGGCCTGGACTGAGGAAGAGTTCCAAACTTGTGTAGTAAAGTCGTTAAGGACTCTGGTGGAAAAGGAGATGATAGGGAGTGACATGAAAAACTGGTTGATAATAATAGGGGTTTCTGTGAAAGAATTACTTCTGGAATAATAGTTATTTTTCTTTTTTTAAGGCATCAGTTTGTAGAGAATAACTTAATCCTAAAAATGGGTCCAGTGGACAAAAGAAAGGTAAGGGCTTTTATTAATTTCCTGTAACGAGATTCAGCTGTCAAATTTTTGCACAATTGCAGCATAGATAAGGAACCTATTTTAAAGCTTCCTTGTTTAAACAATTCGTCAAGTTATTTTTAAAATTCAGTGTTTTCTTGTGAATAGATTGTTTTTTCTTGATTTTGTGATGTGTTCTTGATGTCTTGGAAAAGCTAAATCTGCTATTGTTGCTTTCATTTTGGTATTGTAGTGAGTGTTTGCTCGTCCTCCTCATCCCAATCTGATATAGCCCACTAAACACTTTTTCTTGATGCATGTCTGAATGTGGTTTGAACCAAAAATACCAAAAAATGAAATACCAAGCCCATGTTGTTCTCAACTACGGTGTTTTTCTTGGATCTGACTTTGTGCCTTTGTCCCAGAAGAGGCAGCAGTGGCATTAGAACAGCTTTAACGGTTAACTTTAACAGTGTACAGATGAGCAAGAATAGTCTGCATCAGCTTTAGCAGGAAAGAAGGTTCTCTTTCATCTAAGTTACTACCTGCTTGTTTGTAGTCTTTACTACAAAATCATGACTATTGGTTTCTGTGCTGGAATCTTTGAGAAATAGATTCTGCTTCACTGTACAGCTAGGTGTTTTATGTTTTGCTAGAACTTGAAGATACTTCCCTAAAATAGTACTTGTGTTTTGCCATGTAGTAGAAATGCACTGCAATACCCTAACAAACGGAGTGATTTCAAATAGGTAAAGTAAAAGGAAAATTAAAGTCCCCCAAATCCAAACATCCTATCACTGAGCTGGTTTTATTCTGCCTCTGTTGTTCATTCAGAGATCTGTACATTTACATTTTTAATTCCCTCATGCTTTTTTTTTTGCATTGCTGCTTGTACTTTTCTTGTTAGGGATTGTTTGCACGCCGGCGCCAATTGCTGCTCACGGAAGGGCCCCACCTGTATTATGTGGATCCTGTCAACAAAGTTCTAAAAGGAGAAATTCCGTGGTCTTTAGAGTTGCGTCCAGAAGCCAAGAATTTTAAGACATTTTTTGTTCATACGGTGAGTTTCTTTTTTTGAATTTCTTTGTAAATTGCACTAATGTCCCTGGGCAATTTCTGTGAGTTGTTATCAAAAAGATTTTTCCGGAGAAAGTATAATGGCTTAGATACAAGAGTTCACAGTCTTAATTTAAAACAAAACTAAACAAAAATCCGAACAAAACCAACCAACAAAAAGCACAAAACCCCCCCCCCCCCCAACAAAATAAAATATTAATAAAGCAAAAATCACACAAAAACTCACCCTGACTTACACATTTATCACAAAAATGCAACTGTATTTTTATTATTAGTGTTAAATAAACTATAAGTGGATTTTTGGATTTGAAGGAAGTTCTTGAGGGCTTTCAAAATTTAGCCCTCTTTGTATGTAGTGGATCATGACAAGCGTACTGATAATATATTGTCAGTTGACTGCTTAACAACGTTCAGGTGACGGATGGTTAATCAGTAATATATGTTATAGAGCTGTAATGGAATTTAACTTTCAGAAAGTTAATGAACTAATTCTGAATAATTATTTTATTGGGAGGTGCAGAATTACTACTGCTTTTTGGTTAAACTACGTTTGGAGTAATCATTAAAATGTTGTTCACTTATAGCCAAACAGGACATATTACCTGATGGACCCAAGTGGGAATGCTCATAAATGGTGCAAAAAGATACATGAAGTTTGGCGGCACAGATACCACCAGAATGCTGCAAAATAGTAAAGCTTCATCCAAAATTTCCCAGTTTCCCTACTTGCTGCTAGAACTCCGTGTGCAGCCGATCAGAGGAATCTTTTCAACCCACCTATTACCATCTCAAGGGGAAGCATACGTCTGAAATGTTCTTTTTTTTTTTTTTAAAGAAGGAAAAAAAAAAAGAAGAAAAGCAAAAACCTAATGGAATTCAGGGTTGCTTTGCTCGCTCTTTGTGCTTCTGTTGAGGCTTCCACATGCATATCATTGCAGTGAAGATCTTGCTTTTGTGCACTTCAGCTCAGTTTCTGCTGCAGACTAGTGGACAGACCTTGCATTACCAGCTTCACTTAAGATGAGTTAAAACCAATCCACACGCACACACGCCGAATCATGTACCAGCCTTGCATTTTATGGGGCTGGAGTTTTCTGTGACTCTCAGATTATCATTAAAATGTGTTTCATCAGGGAGCTTTTATATGCCTCTCCTAAGTACCACCTCTGTTTTCTCTTCCTTTCCTCACAGTCCCCCAGCTTATTGGTATATGGCATTCGTAGCCAGGTCAATTGCACCCTTGTGTAATTCCTAGTATAGTTCTGGTTACAGGATTTATGTGGTACTTTAGTAATTATGTGAATGAATCAGATATATTTGTCTGGCAGACAGGCTCCAATGATAAAGATTTTGAGAGAGTAAAATGCTGAACATGGCACTGAAATTTCTAAAGTTGAAATGTTGGCTTCTGAAGCATATAAGATTTTAAACATTAAGTTTAAATTTTAATATAAATCGTATGTGTGTTTAATCAAGGGATGATAAACTTACCAGCGTGCTTTTAACTAATGCTAACTAAAAGAGAAACTAGTTAGTAGGGGGGAGAAAAGGCTACTATTGAAATAGTAAATAGTTTTTCACCTTTCCACCAGATGAGGGCTAGAAGCTTTCTTTCCAGGGTGTGCATGTGTTATGCATTTTAGTGGGGCCAACCTATTTACCTGGATAGAGAAGGAAGTGTGAAAACTTTGTACAATTGATTACTTGACTTTTTTTGTCTCATTGTATAATGAGATGTCAAATAAGTCTATTTTTGGTCCTTGGCCAAATATTCAGAAACTCTGGAAAAAAATGTAAGCAATTGAAATATAGATAACAAAGTAATCTGGCTAGAAAATCAAAGGCAAATACTGATACAAAGGGGAAAATATATGGTACTTAAAGCATATCTATAAAATGAAAATATTTTTCATATCAATCTCCTTTATCATCTTCAAATTAAGGCTATTTTTTGTGGTCAAACATTTCTTGAAGCGTTACAAAGACACAACTTTCTGTGTGCTAAAAAAAACTTCCCCAATGGTATTTTCAACATGCCTGTGTTTTTAAACCTTGCAGAGAGGAATGACCTAGGTCTGGACAAAGGCATTACTTGTTTTAAAAGCAGTATAAACATCACACCTATTTATTCACTCACTGCACATTCCATGTCTTTGCATTTTGAGTTGTTATGCTATGATGTACTTTTTCTTCCACTGAAGAAAGGTTTCACTACAGTGTAGAAAAAGCTCATGGGCTACTGTTTTCTAGAAGCAGTATTTTAAAAGCAATGGCTTATCAGATTTCTCAGAAAACACATGAATGTCGAATATTTTCTTGTACAGGGTGAAGGAGATTTATTATTGCTCTCTTAAAAACTGTGTTATGTGGTTGAGCTTGATGGCAGTTCAGCTATTCCAGTCTTCAAAAGAGAATGCAGTTGCCTTTTCTTTTGGAGCAATGCATTCTTGTAGTCTTCTGTATCCCGCCATGTACAGAATCCTGAGAGAAGCAAGTCCCTGGCTTACAGTGTCTGGTGTTAAGGGAGAGAAGGTGTTCTGTAAATGGCTGAGATTAGAAAAACAGAACAGTGTTCTCTTTGCATCGTGAGAAGTTTCATCACATACGAAGTACACTCCTTGTCACTCAAATTTGAATAGCACAGTGCACCTTTGGTCTGTGTCTGTAGTGAGCTATATGTGCCATTCTAACCAAGATGACATGTATTCTAAGTTTGTCGCAGTGCTGTGCATTTGTTCTCTGGCTGTCAAGTTCCAGCCATGTGTTGTGTCCGCTGGAGGCAACCCTATCACATTTGCATTTAGTCTTTGGTATAGAGATGTAGACGAATTCCCCACTTTTTTACAAGAGAGTTTGGCAGTGATGGAGATTCATGGTGCCACTGCTGTTTAGTGTGACAAAACTTGGTCTCACATAAAAAGTCTGGCAAAATTACCTCCATTGGCTTGTTAGCTAGGTAGAAATCTAGGTGTGTTTAAACATGTTTTCTGTAATATTTATACCGTAGCAAATTAATTGCTATGTTTTTTCACACCTTGGAAATCCTCTCTCAGTAGACTTCCATCCTGCCCACCAAAAGCTTTCAGCCAGCCAGATCTTGGTAGCAATAAGCTGTCAAGAAGGTATCTGGAAGGCTGATGTCTGCATTCTAGAATTCCTTTTATTTAATTGATGATGCTGTTATTAGAAAACTGTGAGCATCTCTTACAGGCATCACTCCACTTAGAACATCAGTATTCCTGATCCAGTCTTACTTAGCCAGTGCTTTTTTGGGAAGGAACTAGAACTTTTCTGGGAGACGTATTTCTGTTTCTTGGACTGTATGCGAAAGCTGTGGTTTTGAAAGGTGACAGAAGTATAGAGTGAGGGGTCAAAAAGCAATCATGGATTCAAGTATGTTTTACCAGTTTGTCCACTTAAATGTGTGTTGACAGGTGCTGCATACTGTGAAGGGCTGGTACCCATTTTAAATGCTTATACCTGATGTGGGGTAGATTCATATCTTTGTCCTGAAGATCACTCCTGTGGTTCACGGGAGTTCATGGAATGAAATGTGCAAGGGAGGTTCTTCAGCGCTGCACATAAGACAGGTGATTTTTCTGCTTTTAATCCAAGGTTTTCAAAGCATAAAAAAAAAGTTGTTAGGTACTTGAAGACTCTTCTTAAGATTCCTCCTCACTGCAGACCTACTGAAAACCCAATCTGTTGATTGATTCCATCTCTTGCAATTTGAACAACTGCCAATCATTTATGAAGAATCTGGTCAATAATGTTGTAATTTTGCTTTGCTTGGTATTTGAACTTCAGAAAGGTATTTATTCCATCTGTTTTCTGTGGTGTGGAGCTTAAGAAAGGATGAACTACTACTGCCCAGACACAAGAAGTTTAAAACTACATTTATAAACTGGAGAAATTAGTTTGTTACCGTTTGCCTTAAAGTCTGGTTTTGTATTAAGGAAGAGTTACTTCAGATGTGATGTTGAGGCATTGTGAGCAAACTGATACTGCCTATTACAATTCCATTTGGTAAGCACTTAGATGCTGAAAAGATTAAACTATTAGACAGTACTGTGCTCTACTTTTCTCCTTCTGACATGATGTAATTGTGAAGTATCTGATATATATGTCTAGAAAGAACTGTGGATTGAAACAAAGATGTGATGATTCTAATCAGTTTTCATAGTTCAAGATGCTTAATGTGCTTGATATCATTACATTTTGTGCTGGAAACTTTGAAGAATTATGAGAATTTCCCACATGTTCATTTTCTTTTGAATGATTTAGTGAAGTCAAGACAATTACTTCGTTTGGCCTGTGGACAAAACATTTGATTTCAACACCTTGCTGAGGAGAGAACTTGTGTGTTAATAGTTGCCTAAAGATGTGGCCTG
Source organism: Ptilonorhynchus violaceus (assembly GCA_013397565.1). Lineage (NCBI taxonomy): Eukaryota > Metazoa > Chordata > Aves > Passeriformes > Ptilonorhynchidae > Ptilonorhynchus > Ptilonorhynchus violaceus. The sequence continues at coordinate 70,711 of VZRJ01009447.1, read as the reverse complement.
TGGATTCTGATCATTCTTCCTACTAGTAAATTACACAAATAGGTGTGGTATTTATATCTGAAATTTTGCTGGATGCCTATAATACTTCATGGAAATATTTTATTAATCAAATGGAAAAGCTCCTGCAAAGCTTCATGATGCAGATTGTACATCAGCTGATCAAGAGAGCTTACAGACGAGTAGTTCTGTGACCCAAAATGGCACGTTTTCATTTATGACTGATAATTTCAGAATGTTTTCTCTTTCATAGAAGAAATGACGGTTATGCAACAAACAGGTGGAGAGGTTCTTAAGCACCTAATAGCCTGATTTTAGGATAAATAGAATATACCGAGTTGGAAAGGACCCATTAGGGTCATCAAGTCCAACTCCTGGTCCTGCACAGGACTCCCCAGCAATCCCACCATGTGCCAGACACCTTCTTGAATTCAGGCAGGCTTGGTACTATGACCACTTCTTGGGGAGCCTGTTCCAGTGTTCAGCCACCCTCTGGGTGAAAAACCTTTTCCTGATACCTAACCTTAATGTCCCCTGACTCAGCTTCATGCCGTTTCCCCAAGTCCTGTCACTGATCAAGAGAGTGAAGTCTGTCTGTCAGCAGGGCCATGAATGTAGATGGTTGCCATTTGACAAAGCTTCCTCTGGCCATGTACTAACTCTGACTGGATGTGGCAAATGTTCAAAATGGTAGCAGAACTTTCAAATTACTATATCTGATAAAAGAGAAAAAATAGGAACCAGGAACCATAATCAGTTTTGATAGTTGTATACTAGCTGTTTTCAGGTTGGTGGCAGTCAGTTACATGTGTAATATGCTCTACCTGGTTTGTAGCTGTAACTGTGATGTACAGAAAAAAAAAAAAAAGAGAAAACTCTCAGCTCAAACAAAATCCTTGACCCCCCTCAACAAACCACAAAACAATCTCCCCTCCTCCAAGAACTTCTGAAAACAGAAGCAAATAATGCAATGATATAAGATACACACTTTTGTATTTTTATTCTTATAAAGTTATTTGCTGGCTCTTGTTGGCCTCTCGTTCAGTCTGTGTTATTTAAATTCTAATATATGAATTATTTGGATTGAATTCATGTTCGGGGCCATGGTGTTGTATGTATTGATGTACAGCCTTGAATGTGAATAATTATTGTAAACTATATTTTACACCTTTTTTCTGGCTTTATTATATAAATTTTCTATTGGTCGATGATTTAATCATATCTCATAATTTAATGACTGTTTATTCTCCTCTCGACAGATCTATGTGCTGTAGATGTGTAGTTAGTGACTGGATGACGGATTTCACTTATGCTTGGTAGTCTGTAATAAAGGCATGTAGGGTCCTGCGCGGCCTCCGCCTCTTCCTTCCGCCGTGGGGCGGGGGGCATGGGGCATACGAGACGAGTTCGCGGCCTCCGGCTCGGCGGTGGCCCGGTCGCAGGTGTGAGCGCCGGTCCCGGGGCCCCGGGCCGCAGGCGCTCCGGCGCCGGACGACGAGGGGGTAGGGAGCGGTTCCAGCCGACGCTTCCGGTGGGCGGTGCGCCCGGGGCCCGGCA
>VZRJ01009447.1:34736-69022 GCA_013397565.1 Ptilonorhynchus violaceus | reverse complement strand
GGCGCGCTGCGGCTGGTGCCCGGTCCCGCTGTGACGCCTGCTCAGGCGGCCGCCGGTGTGAAGGGAGCTCGGGGCCTGGCGCCGCGGTGAGGGGCGGCAGACATGATTCTGCTGCCGCGGAGGGAGTTTCTGGAGAGTGTTGCTTAAGGAGTCCGTGAGCTTCAGGGGAGTTGAGGTGGAAAGGTGGACTGATGTCGTGCGAAGCGATTGGGTTCGTGAATAACAAAATTGCTCATAAATACAGCAGAGAGCACAGTATCGTTTGTACGTTTGTGTAGGTTTTTTTATATTGTCCGACAGGGTTTAGTTTTAGCGTTTTAATGGAATATCTGCGTGCACTGACTTTGTGTTATTTCTGCATTGTCATTATGCTCTTGTTCAATTTCAAGAACCAGATCAAAGTACTTTTGATAATAACCTCTCACTTAGAGGTAGCATTCTGTCTTTTCAGCAGTTCTTTCAGAAAAATGTTACACATTCTGCATAGATTGCAAATGGTGGGTGAATATTTTGGTATTCACTCTGACTCATCTTAATAACTTTTTTCCCTATTAAAATTTTATTTATGGTGTGGTATGTAGTAATGGATATAAAGTATTCGTATATAGTGCTGGCTCTGAAAGAGATTTTGGAGCATCACCAACAAAAAACGTTTTCCACTACAGTGCAGTTAGCGAAAAGAAAGGAACAGCTTATAATCCTTCAGTATATAACCAACAAGTTGAAAATGAAGAGTTGCTTGTTATATATAAATTTTTAATCCTTTTTTTTCTGTGAGGTTAGTAGTAGATTTCATCATTTTTTCGGGCATAACTTCCAGAAAGGATATTTGAACACTTAAGACAGAACCTGGTGTTCCTGAGTTAAAAGAAAAAAAACATAAAGTGTGGTGGTGTGGGAATTATTTTGGTGTTGTCTTTGGTTTTGTTTGAGGATTTTTTGGAGAGCTTGAACTAACCTATAAAAGTAAATTTAAAAATGTAGGTGGCTTGCTGATAGGTCAACTGTCTTTACTTGGGAGAGAGTAAGAAAGCTTTCCTCTAAGGTTTCTTAATTAAAAGATAAAGCACTGACAGATGGGAGGGCCAGCCATGTCCTGGGATGCATCAGGCCCAGCATTGCCAGCTGGAAGAGAGAGGGGGTTGTCCCCCTCTGCTCTGTTCTGGGGTGTGGCCTCACTTTGAGTCCTGTGGGCAGTTTTGGGCACCGTAGTATGAGAAGGATCTAAAGCTCTTAGAGAGCATCCGAAGGAGGGGCACGAAGATGGTGAAGAGTCTGGAGGGGAATCCATTTGAGAAATGGCTGAAGTCACTTGTCTTGTTCAGCTGGAGAACAGGAGTCTGAGGGGAGACTCATCGCTGTCTACGTCTTCGTCCTGAGGGGCAGCACTGATCTCTTCTCTGTGTGACTGGTGACAGGACCCGAGGGAACGGCATGGAGCTGTATCAAGGGAGGTTTAGATTGGGTATCAGGAAAAGGTTCTTCTGACATTGGGTGATTGAACACTGGAACGGGCTTCCCAGGGAATGGTCACGGCCCCAAGCCATGAGCTTGACAGAGCTCAGGCATATGGTGTAATTGCAGGGGCTGTGCTGTGCAGGGCCAGGAGTTGGACTCGATGATCCTTGTGGGTCCCCTCCAGCTCAGGATATTCTGTGATTCTATGATTTCCTTAATGCTTGCTACTGAAGAGAATGGAGAGGCTTCAAGAAAGGTAGCATGTTGGCCTTTAAACTAGCTTCAGGTACTAATGTTGAATGGGATGGGGCAGCCTATCTCTTGCTGTCAGATATGTTTCCACTTGCAATGGAAGAAAGATTAACCTTAGCACACCGTGTGGCCAAGCTAGTGTTTAATGGAATAAGATGGTGACATTGATTCTCTGAATTTAATATGTTTCTCAATGTCACGAACAACTTTGTATTTAAGACTGTTTGAAAAATCTTTTCAGCAAATGAATGAGTGGTAGTGGTCATACCTACTGTTCACAATAGGATTTGTTTTCCATAGTATTTAAATCTTATTTTAGAGATGAATACGTAACAATAAACAAGCAGAGCCTTGGTCACCTTTTCATCATTGTTTAACTAATTTAATGCTTTTACTGCATTACTGCCAGATAGTTCCCTGTTTCAGCATGTTCCTATTTTTGCTATATACCAGTTTTTCTTTTGCAAACTGTTCTAGCATTCTTTTAACTTTCCCCTAAGCAAGGAGATTATCAGACTTTCTTAATAAGGTTTTGGCAGTAGTATTCATGCTTGATTTTTAATGCCTTTCTAAAGTTGAGGTAGAATCTGTCAAAGAAGAAAGCAAGCAAGCGCTGAATGTTTTAGAAAAATCAAAATCTTCCTGGTAGCACAACCTTAACTGTCAGCATTAAGAAATATATAAATTGTAGTCATTATTCTAAGAAATAAGTGAGATAAACGTCATTTGTCTGTGAAATTTCTGACTTGTAAGGTGGGTTGTGTTACTGATGTAGTTTTGATAAGTACTGCTAGTCTGCTGACACTCAAAGTTTTTAGGCACACAGTTTGTGAAAAATGTGTTCTGGGCATCTAGTTCAATATTTAAAAAGCACAGAGGATAGGGGAGACTATTATTTATAAATCCAGATTTAGTACCAAATTCTACTATATTTCTGTGCATATTGCTGCATTTGTCAGAACTTCTGCTTGCTCAGTATATGTAAATGATGTCATTTTTTAAAATACTCACGGTAGAGCATACAGCTTTGAGCCAAGAGCTTGGTGGTGTGAATTCTGAGTGTATCCAGATCCAGTATTGATCTCAAGATAATTTTAGGACAATAAATTTTATGAAATAAATTTATGACACTTCAACTAGTGTTTTAATGCAATTCTTGGGGAGATTGTTAAATGGGATTAGGGAGGTGTATGTATTTGGTCCACCTGTTGAGTCCTACTGGAATCCTGTACCTGATTCTAGTATTCACAGTTCAAGGTCACAGCAGGGTAGTGAGTAGTCACAAGGTGGAGTATAATTTGGTATAGAAGAATATTCTATATTATATATATAATATATTATATATATTCTATATATATATAGAGGAATCTGGCAAGAAGTTTGAGTGACTTCTCAGTCCAGAAGTACGTACATGGAGACAAGAAATCTAATAGTGAAGCCTATTCAGTCTAGCGAACGTATTGTGAAATCCAGCTAGCAAAGTGTTAAACTATGGATGTCCTTCCTAGAAAGTACATAATGTTAGCAGTGACAGTAATTATTTATTGGAATGGTTAGGTTTCACCACTGCTTTCTGAAGGTTAAATTTCACTGTAAATAAATTGAGTTCTATGTGTGTTTTAAACTAAGATCACGGCAAGTGTTTATTATGATTCCTTTGAGCCTCAATCTCTATAAAAGTTGAAGTGAAAACATTTGCAACTGGAATACGTGATCGTTTATTTGCTTTGGTCAGTATTTTTCAAATTCTTTGAAAATACATGTGCATTTTCAATCTTCTGACTCCATGAATGCTGTATTGTAGATATATGCTTTAGGATTGAAGCAGCAATGTGCTTGTGAGCTACACTGGCTTTTCACTGGTACACTGAACCAAGTTACTAGGTTTCCTCTAAAATTCCATGGTGTTTCTAAACATTGGTGTGGGAGAGTGGTAATAGACAAATGCAGTCTTCACTGTACCTGGGCAATGCTCTTCTAAATTGTGTCCTTGTAAGCAGGTATGAAAAAGGCCTAGGACTTACAGACAGTGAAGGAAAAACTCTTGAGAGAAGAATATAATGCAAAAATATAACTGGGTAAAGATACAAACAGTCATGTAATTAACTAGCACTTTATTGCTGGATGCACAAAGACAGCTGGTGCATTTGTTTTTGGATTTTCTTAAGAATGTCAGAATTTGTGGGAAACACCTCTAGGTGTGGGGTGATATGACTATACTGAATAGAGAGGAAACTTGAGTTTCAGCTACTGTTCTGGTAAACATTAACACCTGTTTGTATAAAATACATCTGCAAGAGAAAAAACTGAAATCTTATTGGAATATAGGTTTGTCTGACGTTTGTGGTATTCACCTGAAGTTTGGGAAGTGGCTTCAGAATACCTACACTAGTTGTATCAATAAAGATTCAAACTTGCCCAAAGTTTGTAGAAACCCAAGTAGTAGAAATTTCATAGCTAGGACATCAAAGTCTATTAATATTAAAGCAGGCAAGCCTAAAGCAAGTTATGTCTGTGGAAACTAGCTACCTCTTTAAATTGTCCAGATCACATTTGATTACATTTGCAATTTATTATTCTTATCTTACAATAAAACAGTTTCTATTAGAAAGTGTCAAAATGCTAATTGCACGTAATACAATGTATTTTCATGTACATGTGGCTGAAACCAATCCTGATAATATTCTGGAAGACTTACTACCCATATTTTGAGAGTTCTAGGTAGAGCAGATGACTACACTTCTGTGTCAGCTTTTATTGGATTTATGTTTACATAAATATCTCTGACGGTCTAGTGTGATCGGCTTTTCTTAGTGATTTCAACATGGAGTGCTTAGCATAAATTGAAGGATATTCAGGCAGCTCACTCAAAAGGAGGAGTGATAAGGCATTTTCTGTAAGAAGTTGCCGAGGAAGGAAATTGTTTGCCTCACTTGCCTGTGCGTTATTTGCATATGGTTACAATAGTCTTTACTGATTGTTTCATCTTTTGGGTCTTGACTCCTTGGTGCTAGTCTGTAGCATATCTGGGCTATAAGGTTCAAGGCAGACATCCTCCTTTTAAGAATGTTAATTAATGCGTGTTTTCTGTGTCTGTAATCTGGGTAAGCAACTTTTGCGTGGAATTTATATGCTAAAGTGAATCCTATTGACAGAATTTGGGTTGCACACTGTTAGAATTTAGCCAGAGTTCTTCAGCTGTTGATATTTACTAATGTAGAAAAACAAAAAAAATCTATTACAGCAAAAACCATAAGACTTTTGTGTGCCTTCCTTTTTATTATTTTTCAAGACACCTTCTATTCTGAAAGGCTTCATAGAGTAAACTATGATACTGCTGAGATGGTATTTTTTTCATATATGACCTCTCACACTGTGGAAATTGAAATAGAAGGCCTGACATAGCTTTTTCCCTTTGTGGTTTTGTTGGAAGCTTGTTTAGTATATAGAAAGCAACTCCAGAAAAAAAAAATTCAGATAATTAGCTCTAAAAAAAACCAAAAAAAGTTGAGGCCTTTTGTCCAAGGAGTGAAGTAGCCATTGTTACTTAAGATTTCATGTAGAGCTTTTAATTACTTTGCTTCTGTGACCCAGCTCTCTGTAGTGGTGTAGAGCTGGTGGCCAGTATTGCTTCAGAATGTGATGTGAGAAAACACTGCAGTATAAAAAAATTACAATAATCTTACTGAAGAATAATCTTATTTCTAGAGATTTGTTTTTCTTAACTGGGAAGACTTCCAGTTTTGTAAGTCCATATGTTTCTTAATTCAGTTCAAAGGATGACCAAGTACTGTGCTTTTTTTTCTTTAAAACATTGTTTCTTTTTATCTGTTTTAGATCTTCCTTTCCAACTTCACTGGTTTCTGTTCCTTTACTAAATAATACTTTTCAGCTTATAATTCATACTGTAGTCAGCTATTTTAATTTCTTTGGGTTGTGTCTATAGACTGTTCGTTCTTGAAGTATTTTGGCAATGTAAATATATTTAAAGATGAAACATTAGAACTATACCACTTCATCTGTCTACTGGTTTTGGTAGATTTGTTTTGATTTTGGTAGATTTTTTGTGATGCCATGAGTTTAGATCAGAAGAAATTGTCATTAGACTTCTTCAAGCATTCTCTGGTCTGAGTGTAGGTTAACTGATAGCACATTTTAATATGTTAGCGTTTTCTTGAACAATTAATTTTATACAAAATTATACACCCCTTCACTTGTTCTAAAATGACAGTTTGTCTAAGTGTGTAAAGCATGTAATTGCAATTATAGAAAGGTGTTTATGGCTTTTGTAGTTCAGGCTCTGGTCTTTCTACATTTTATTAGTCTTAGACAAGTGCAGTTATTCAGAGACTGAATCCATGTACCTGAAAATACATCCACCATCTTTTTTTCCAATGAAACATTTTAGGAACTCTAGGTACTATGAAATAGAGAGCGTTTTCAGGTATCACAGTTCAGTAATCAGACATTTACATATAAGCGTTAATGTTCAAATGCAGAGGATTGAGTCAGTAGAATTTCTTTCATATGGAAGAGCAAGTATCTCTAGCACATATAGTTTTGAGGGAGACGGATTCAAATTTAGTTAGGATTGTTGGTAATAATGATTTTTTGAGTATCTCCCATAAACTACTAGAATATTAAGAATAAGTAAAAAAGGTATTTGGGTGCTGCCACATCTCTCCAGTATATATCTCTCCAGTAGGATATCTATTGCACCAAAACTTTAAGTACTAAAGGATTAATACAGTCAGTGATCCACTTGGTAGTAGAAAGGAGCAGTGGATCAGTTAGAAATCTTTGTTATGAAACTTCCTTAGACCTCTGGACCAGCACAAAGTGTGTCAATACTGTCTTGATCGCAGGGGTTCACACAGAGATTCTAAATAACATAGGAAATACCAATTTCGCTTCTTTATCTCTTTGTCAAGAATATCAGCTCTGCAGGTGAATTTCTTGAACTGTTTTGCATTTCACAAAATGCTATAGTCTGTTCAGTAAACTGAGCATCAGTTAGTTTGATCTATTCCTTCATTGTCTGCATGAGGTAGGTAGGAACTGCGTCTTCAGTGTACTTTTTTTTTTTAGAAGATGCATGTACAACCCTCGTTTGGTACACTGCAGTTCTCAGTACCCTGTGAGTATTTGTACATTTGAGCTAGACAAAATCAAATGCTTTTAGAGTAAAGTGTTGAGGTTAAAAAAAATCAGGTTTGTTTGCCTTTAATTTAAAAAAAAAAAAAAAAAAAAAAAGGAAAAACTGGTATTTGAAGCTTGCTAGAATGTAGCCTTTGTTCTGGCTCTTTAGGTTCCCAAACAAAATTTCCTGGTGTTAAGTGCTATTTTTAACTTTCACTTCCAGTGTCCTCACTTACTGCTTAGATCTTTCATGCTAACAGTGTTAATGATCATTGACAAGGGGTTGGGGGGATTGATCAGGTAAGAGAAGTTGAGTATTACATTATTTGAGTGATCAGTCTGATACAATTACAATTATATTTTTTAATTCCTTTTACAGTCTAATAAATTTGGCTTTCACGGATGTGGCTACATCTGAATACCTGCTTGCTGCAAGCTGAATATTAGCTTGCAGTTCCCACTTGGATGTTCAAATCCTTGTGGGTTGGTTGGTTGGTTGGTTGGTTGGTTTGTGGGTTTAGGTGTTCTCTTGCTTTGTTTTGGGTTGGTTGTTTGGTTTGTGTTTGTTTATTTTTCTCATCTAGGATGAAACAGGTGCCTATTTAATAGACAGAGACCCAACCTACTTTGGGCCAGTGCTGAACTATCTCAGACATGGGAAACTGGTTATTAACAAGGACCTAGCTGAGGAAGGTAAGACATTTCTAAATATCCTGTTTGCTTTCCACTTGCTTATTATTTTCACTTTGTTTGAGTCATCAAAACTAATTTAGAAGTAGATGGAAAACCTTAATCAGTGTAGCATTTTGACCTGTTTCAAGCAAAGCTGATAGGTATCATGCAGTTATAGTATATGGGGTTATTTGAGTGCTTTGAGTATGATTCCTGATTTCACAACCCCCATTCTCAGTTGGAACATAATTATTCAAACAAGAAGGGAGATGCCTTCTATTGTGTAATCTTGTATCTTTCCTACCTGACTATGTGAAATATTTGGGTTTAGTCCTCTTTAAGCAAAAGAATGCTGCCTAGGAAACAAGCTTTAGGAGATGTAAAGCAAGGTAAGAGTGAAGTTTGGATGTGTGGAATATGCTCTTAAAGACTAAATTCTGCCCCCAGCTTCTCTCTCCTTGTTCACAGTTCGTATCAATTTTACCCTAATGGAGTATGACTGTTTTAAAACACATAGTAATATAGTAACATAGCAACATACAGTAATAAAACTGGATTGATAGCATGTTGAAGAAGTTTGTCAAAGAGAAATACAATTTAAGGATACTAGGAGGAAATAGTATGAAATAGAATTTCCGTGTGTATTGTTAAGCATACTGTGCGTGGAGACCAGGTAAGCCTTGAACGTACGTATGTTTAAGCTTTTGTTTCCGACTCTTGTGGTCTCAAATGACAGGAAGAAAAATTTTCTGCATGCTAGCAGTATAGAGATTTTTAGTAGGATTGTCTAAGTTTCCCTTTTGCATTCCAGCCTGAGACAGAGCCTGAGGTATGGTGGTCTATCAGTCTGCTATGGAGTGGTATTTGTGCGCATTTTTTTTGTTTCCTGCCTCATTTTGTATGTGAGATGGCATCAATTTTTTTGGAGGTATTTTTAGGACAATTTTGTAGAATGAGCTAACCATTGAACTATGTGTGCCTGAAAGAAGCCAGAATCATTAGGTTGGTAAATTATCTTATCATAAAGTAAAATAAATCATTTTCAGCAGCTGTTGAGAGGATAATCTTAGGAACTGGTTGGTGATTTTGGCCTGGAATCTTTGGTTACACTGTCTTTCCAAAAAATGTTTTCATACTAGGTGTACTGGAAGAGGCTGAATTCTACAATATCACATCTCTAATAAAACTGGTAAAGGACAAAATAAGAGAAAGAGACAGCAAAATCTCACAGGTGAGGCTGTTTTCTAGTGTGCTTTTGATTATTTGTTCTATGACAAGTAGTGAGTGGGTTCCATTTGTTTTTTACGTAACTGCTCATTTCGCCAGTAAGATACTGAATGGCTGCCTCCATCACTGGATGATCTGGAACCATTAGTATACAAAGATTAATATTCCTAATCCTGTCAGTCTGCTTTCTCCTGCCAGTCTGCTTTCAAAGTTCACAGATTTTGTTCAAAAACTGAAAACATTCTAAGTAATTGTTCCAAAATATCTGGTAATAGTAGAATTTATCATAATATCATTTCTGTAAATAGTTACTTTAGAGAACAGCTTTTGTAGAACTTATCTTTCTCATTTACATTTCAATACTCTGACTATGATGAGGTTGCCCAGCTATGGTATAACTGCTGCTTATACAGTATGTTCATGCAGCTTACATACAGATGCTGTTTAGCTTCTGTCATATGTTTTTGTTACTTTATTTGTAATACTCTGTGATTGAGAGGGTTGCCTCTTTTCATAGCAGCTCATGAATATTTCTCCATGAAAGTGAATATGATAAGGTTTGTTCTTCAACTCTGCTACTCAAGCTTCCCTGGTAACTGAGTCTTCGTGGAGATATTACAAACTCATGTTGCCAAATTTCTCTTGAAGCCGGGTTGTGGGATCACAGGGTTGCTCTGACAGCATTTACTATAGTTCTCAGCTAAAATTATCCTAATTATTCATTGCTCTGGATGGATTCAAAGTGGTGTTGCTTACCATTTCTAGAGAGTACGGGCAACTCCAGACAAGTCACAAACATAGCGAATTCCATGCCCTATTGAGCATCTTATATTTCTTCTTGAAGGTGCCAGTCAAACATGTATACAGAGTGCTGCAGTGTCAGGAAGAGGAACTCACTCAAATGGTTTCCACAATGTCCGATGGCTGGAAATTTGAACAGGTAAAAAATCCACATGGGATATAGTTACAAGGTCTTCTAAAAAAAGAGTTCTGTGAAAGAGGAGTATAAATTAAATTCCATGCATCTTTTTTAATTCAGTCGTTTTCAGCATTTGGATAAATATACACAACTAAGTTAAAATGTGATATTTGTGTTTGTATTTATCATAGGACAAAAAAATGTACCTTTCCAGGAGGTAAATTTTGCTGACTTTCTATAAAAACATCTGTATCATGTTTGAAATTTAATGCTTCAGTGTCTACACAAGAGCTGTTGAAGGGTGAATCAACCCGAATTAACTAATACAAGTTTGTATGAATGGTAGGTTAGATATGAGGAGCTCTGGGTAAAAGAGATGAACTTGGGAGATAAATGTTTGTCAGGCCCAAAGAGCGGTTCTTCAGATAAAAAACTGATACACATAGGAGGGTGAACTTTACCAGTGTGGATGTGAAGCTGGATAGCTGTGAGCTATGTGAATGTTTTTGTTCTTTGCAGTGCATAAAAATAGCTTTGTGTGTACATTCAAGAGCACACTGTAAAACCGCAAGATCTATCTGTTATCTTTGATAATCTCTGTAAGTAAGAAATTAACTGTACAGTTTCTTCATCCTTCACATTCCTAATCTAGCAGAATATTTAAAATGCATCGGAGCAATGAATCTGTTAACTGAAACACGAGTGTTCATCCGAAAGCACCTCTTTCAGTGTCTGATGCCTACTATTAGAGAAATTGAAATGAGCACAAGCCTGTTATCCTGTGTAGTCTCACTCTAATAAAACAACAAGGCAACATTTAGAAAATGTTTATGACACAAAGGTAAAAGAGAACATTTTGTTTATATTTGGTGAAATGTGTACGGTGCTAGTGACATGGAGACAGCTATGATCAAATAGAATAAACTGGCACAGAGAAAGCTTTTTATGCTTCAGTACCCTGCCTCAAGTATTACCAGGTCTGTTTGCCATGTCAGAAGCTAAATGTTTAAGTCCCTGAAAAAAGCTCTCACTTAATGCACGACTCCTTTTTGGCCAGTGCATTGAGAAAGGTTTTTCAACATTCTTCTTTGTCATGAGAAACTAGCTTTCCTTACGAATAGAGATCATTTACTTTTTAACGGGTTAAATGGCACCATGTCTTTTATCTGTCCTGAACCCTTTGGGGATATTGTATTTGGGAGTAATACTACTTTGACAGTGCAACTGCTGAAAGACTTACTATAAACTCTTTTAGAACTGGAAAAACCCAGTGGTTTTCTTGAACATTACATCCTTGTTTCATCCAGCTTTCTCCCAACTTCCTCCCTCTCCCATGTTGCACACTTTTAGAGACATAGTTTGAAGTAGATAAACACCACAGCTGTATGATCTCATAATACTCAGCATCTGATTACCTCACACTAGGCCATTCCCTCCTTTGATAGTACTGCAGACCTGCTTGTAGCGGATGTCATTCACTTGAAACAAGATTAGAATATTCTGTATAAATAGTTTTATTTTTAATATCTTCAAACACTGTAGCATTTCTGTAATTTTTTCTAAGTGCATGTTGCTCAGCAGCGTGCTTCCTTTCAGAAGCAGTTTTTGGGGTGGTAACCCACCATGCTCTGTATGTGAAAAAAGATGAAATCATCATCTTTTGCAGAGGAGTGATATTCTTACAGATTGAGAGTCCTAGTGCTCTGAGCCGCATATAACATGTTTAAGTGGTTGGTTTTGATAAAAAATATTTTTATACCCTTAACATTTCAAAATTTTATTGTAAAATATGATTGGATTTGGTTATTAAATAGGAGTGGAAGGTGCTGAACCTGTGGTGCACTTACGCAGATGTGTTGATGCCCTTTTCCAAAGAACACATGTGAAAGCTCTGCTAGAACGGTGCAATTACGTATTAGTCCCAGTCCAAAATCTGTTACCAAAAATTATGCTGCCTGGCTTTCAATGGGTTATTTTGTAGAGGATTTTTAGCTTCAATTGTCACCTCTTCAGGCAATCAGAAAAATCCAGTATTTTGGCAGTACAACATAATAAAAAACCGTGGGCTATACAAAATGGCTAAATACAAAGGCTTTAGAAAGCAACAGTATTGGTCACGTAAATTTTAATGATTAATGTAACCTGAGTCTGTCACCATAAAGCAGTCTTGCATATGTTCACTGTATGAGGGCAGTGGTATTTAACTGCTGTCTTCAAAGTTATTCACATAACAATAGCAGGATATCTATAAATTTGCCGTTCATGGGCCTTCTCATCTGTCATAATCTCCGGTTTACTTAGAATACGCAATTGTTGTCTAACTCTTCACACTTAAAGTTCTAATGTGTCTCAAGTGCACTGACAGGCTATGCTTTAATTTAAATGGGCTAGGAATTGCCATGTATTATTAAGATATAACAGTTTTTGTAATAAGAGGTTGAGAAATTTAGCTGGGGTTGAATTTTAAATTATTAGATGTTTGGCCAGTGTTCTTGGTAGTGATTTTTATGGGAACAAGATAATTTTTTACACTCGTTGTTTTCTTGGATCTTCTGTAAATTACTCCTTCTAAAACCAATTTAGACCACTCAACTTGTTTTTCCTCTAGTTGATTTCTTACATTTCCTTAGCTGTATTTGGTTTATCAGTATTTGGAACAAGATGAAGCTTTTTAATACCCAGGCTTGATATATTGCTTTACATAACACCTTCCAGTCTTATATCCATGTTACCTTCTCCACTTGTCAAGTATGACAGGGGAGTAATGCTCACTTTCATAATGCACCAAACTTTGTTTTTCAGAGTAGTTGTGTACAACATGGTGATACGGGGAGTTTTCTGTCTTCTTATCAGTAACTCTTAACTTCCCTTTAAATTACAAAGGGCTTTGCAACTGCCTGAGTAAATTTTACGTTGAAATGAAAGTTGTAGCTTGATAGCAACCTGTTCTAGTGGCAAGTAAATGTTACCTGAACGTTTGAGCTCATCTGTTACTTGTACGATTTGGATAACAGTATGTGCTTCAGCTTTACAAAGGTTTCTTTTTGTGTTTTGCTTTGATTGGTTATTTCAGCTTGTCAGTATAGGTTCCCAGTACAGCTGTGGCCGGGCTCAGCAGTCAGAGTTTCTGCTGATAGTGTCACGGGAAGTGAAAGGGGAAGAGAGATGCTTCCAGAAATGCTGCAGTGAGGTGTGTCACACCATTCTTTTTGCCCTCACACTGATATGCTTGGCCTCCTTGCGTTTCTGCTGCTTTCAAATCATTCCACTTTTTTTCTGGATGTACAGCACATAGTAATTTGTGTGTATTTGTGACTGGCTTTTATTTATATTCATGATATTTCATTACACATTATGAATGTCCACATTGTAAAAATAATAGAAAAACAACCAAACAAAAATCCCTTAGTTACTTAGTTAAAGGTTTTCCTTAAGAAGGAAGAGTTCTTACCTCCTCGATAGATAATTTCTTTTCCTTAAATTTTCCTCCAAAGTTAACAGCCTTTGATCCATACTTGTTAAGTAAGAGTGGTACAATTCAAACCTAAGGAGCCCTGTAAATACAGCTTTGAGTTCACTGGGTTCAGAAGAGGACATTTCTGTGTTACACTTAAACTGGGACAATGATTATTTCATCCACCAAAGTTGCGTTCTGAGTTTGAACTCTTTATTTCTGATAACTCAGAATTTAACTGGTTTTTAGGTGGATGAAATATGTTCAAACTGGAATAACAAATAACAGGAGTTTTTCATAAGTAAAATATGGAGAAGTGAGGGGAGAACAAAACAAACAGTTTTAAATGCTGTCTCAAGTTGAAAAAATGTCCTGGATGTTTTTTTGTTTTGTTGGTTTTGGGGTTTTTTTTTCCCATCTTGGGAAATTTTCTGGAAATCCGGATGGAGAATCCTAGTTTAATTAATTGGCTTTTTTTTTCATCCTTCGTTCTCCCCTTGTTCTACTATTTGGTTGCTGTGTTACTTCGAAATATTCGTGGTTTTGGGAAGGATTTTTTGCTAATCAGTAACATTGGAGGCAGTTTCCAGTTCTTTACATATCTGTGCTCCATTTTGAAGTGTTGTATGTGAATTGATTTGGGAACCTGGTGCTCTGTAGTTTTTTTATCAATAAAATTCTTGGAGTACTTGTTCTTTTTCTTGCTATATATATGGTTATTTAGTCTGAAAGATGAGTATAACATCATGAAGATAACATGATAGTGAAATGGCTTAATAAAAGCAAAGCTTTGCCTATGACTTTACATGGACACTTAGTCGTGCAATTCTAGATTTTAAACCTGGACGGTTACCCAGCTATATTCAAGAATCTGCTTTCAATGTACCAAGCACTGTCTGTTTCTTGCAGTTGTATAGGTAACATCTGAAATGTGTAGTGTAGGGTTTGCAGACTTCCTGGAACACAGAAAGAATTGTGGCTTGTTAGGGATGTGTAGGGTATGGGGAGCATGATGTTATTCATGTGTTCATGTCCTAGATAGCTCAAAGTAAAAATCAGTGTCATAAAATGGAAGATGGGGAAGGCAGTAAAGGAACTAATGCAGGTATAAAATAAAATAAAAATAATAATTAAAAAGAAATAAAGCTTTGAAGTCTGACAGTTGTATTAAGAGGCCTGAAGTAAATATGCTTTCAGGCCTGATGTCAGTCATCAGTGCTGGGTTTTAAGAGCTGATGTGTGTGTATCTTCATAAGCTTTTGCAAATCCTTAGGGAAGGCAGTAGAACAAATACATTATAAGTCTAAAAGCCATAGAGTCCATTCTTAGATTCATACAACTTGATTCTGTAAAAAAAATGAGTGGGGGATTTTCTTTTATTTTATCAACTGATAGTACAATTAAAAAAAAAAAGACAGGTTTTTCAAGCTTTCTAGTGTACAAGGAGTTCATCACATCTGAAACAGAAGCAGTAAGATTCAAAGTACAAAAACATTTAAAATAGAATTTGAGAATCATTGTTACAGAATTTACTTGGTTTTGAGAATCAGGCCATCACAAAATAGAGAAGGAAATTAGTAGTAGTGAAGTAGAAGAGTTAGTTAATACGAGTAACTCCACCGGGAAGCAGAGGAAGAAGACTGGGCTGCTATTTGTGCAAGCTGGAGTGGTTATCAGATGGTAATACTGTTGCTGACTTGTCTGGTGATTATACTAAATAGATTTTGAATCAATATTGTTAAACCAATATAGCAAATCTGTACGGGCATGTTACTAAAATGTGTCTGGTTTTGAGATCTGTCTCAGTTCAGTTAGACATGAGATTAGTTTACTTCAAAAATAAGGTTCCTTATTATGAGATAGGAACTTCCTTGTTGTGATTTCTTTGTCTTTTCAGGAAAATCATGACCTCTATTGGCACATCAACCAATAACTGTATTTCTGTTGATTTAATAATAATAAAAATAATGCTGCTTTACATTCCTGCCTTTTTTTTAGTTGTAGCTGACAGCGTACTGGTGTCATCACCCTTATTTCATGCAAACAGTAATTAATCATTATTCTGCGATAGGTAACATTGGCATTTTCCTGTATTCAGTTCTGACGCTGGGACTCACAGGGATGCTTAAACAGGATCACACTGCTTTGGTACGGAGCGTAATGAAACAAGTCATGGAAGGAATAAAACAATGCGGAAAAATAGATATATGCATGTATATATCTACATACATACATATATATATATATATATGTATCTCATACAAATCTATGGAATTTACAGTTTCAAAATGTTCTTTTATCCTTCCTGAAGTTCTTGGTCGTTTAAGCCCTGTGAAACAAAAGCAGTTCATCCTTTCAGAAAGTTTGTCCTTTCAGAAAGTCTGAGAAACAGTAGACTGGATAATCTGAAATCCTTTGACCTGTTTTGCAGACCTCAGATTACTCTGATTTGTTGTGGGTTATTTTCTGGAGGGGTTGGGGGCTGGTGGTGTGGGGGCAGATGGACATGGCAGGGGAGGTCTTCCAGTTTATCAGCATCCTTCTTGAAGTGTTGTCACCAATACTGGGAACAATGGAGTGACTTTTGGAATAGCAGTGTTAAAACATTGCTTTATTTCTGATGTCAGTTCCCGATGCAACAATTCAGTTCTAATCTGCAATCATTTTCCATTGTTTCTTCTTCTGTCATCAACCTTATTGTTGATGCATTTCAGAAAGCTACAATGAAATTTCTAGCACGCAGTTGATACTATGGAAATTACACATTCTTAGCTGCACGTGTATGAAACTGCTTATGAGAGTATCATGAGTTGCAGTTTTCAGGAACTTACTGATCAGCTGATCAGTAGTGGCAGAAAGTCATTAGATGTTTTGCAGTCAGCTAAATCGATAGTCCTATGCAACTGGCTAAAAGTATTCAGTCTGCCATGTCTCCTAAAAAGACTTAGGAGCAAAAGGTTAACTTATGTGGTTGGATTATGAAACGTTAGTAAGTAGCTATCAACTGAGGACCTGTCAATGTGGTTGAACCAGGACTGATGATTTGGCTGATGTTTGGGTCTTGCATGGTATCTACTTTGAGAGGTCATTTATTTGTTTGGAGTGTCAATAAAAAAAGAAGTATTTTTCCTTCTGGTAGTTGTCATAGCTTATCTAATATTGAGTTGTTGCCATTTTGCAAGAAGAAAAGTCGACTATCTACTAATCAAATTGTATGCTTGAATTTTATTCTTCTAATTTCTCTTCAGAGGAGGTGAATTTTGTGTGGCTTTATTTAAATATGTATCTGAGTGTTTTCTAGCCTTTAAGTGGGTTAAAAATACTGTTTACTGTCTAACCTTTTACCTTAATAATTGAAGCAGTTACTGTATTTGTATTAAATGGTTTGTAATTGCTATGTAATATATAGGGTAAACTTTATACCACTTTGGGTTTAGAGCCAACTCAACTGCTATTTTTTCTGAAAATTTGTGCGTGATATTTTTGTTGATAGGGAAGACAATCAACAAATCATCTCAATATTTGGGTAAATTTGGGTTGATTTTCCTGCTTTTCAGTAGACTTAGTCAATTTTGTGCAACTAAGAAACTAATTACCCTATGGGTTTTGTGATTTTATATTACACAAATATGTTATGGTGCAGATTGCAGAGTATTCATTGTGAAAGATTAGCTGACAACATCTCAAGGTAAATGTTGCCTTTATATGCATTGGTGTTTCTAAAAAACCTGGGGTTTTGTAACTTCATTACACAATTTTGGTTGAAAAAATGTCTTTAAGATGTTAGTTTTTGATCAGCCTGTGTTCATTACTGACTGTGTATGTATTTTGCAGAAGTAGGGTGATGTTAGAAGAGGAGGAGGGAGGGAAAGGTTTCTGGTGATCACACCCAGACAGTGTAGTTAAAGTATGTAATTTGAGAGTGATGAATTTTGGTGGCCAGTAGTGCTCGTGGAAGGCTGAGCCTTGTATGCTGTAATAGCATCAGGGTCCAAAAACTTTGACATTGCCTAGGCCTGGCATCAAGTTGGTTTATTATGCAGACACACTGCCTGCCGCTCTTTGTAGACATTGGCCTGTCCATCTGCGGAAGTGCTTGCTTGGCTGTCTTACTGCAGTGAGGGAACATCTGAACATCTCTCTCCTCTCCTTGGAAAGTACAGTGAGGCTTTATTTTCTTGTGACAGTGCTGTATGGAAAGTGCTTTTAACCTTAGTCTAACTTCAGTTTTTGTTGGGGGAATAATTTCATCACTCAAGTACAGACTGTGGATCAGGATTTCGTCTTGACTGCATCTTTCATGCTTTGATAAAGCTTTTACTCTCTTTGGTGTTCTGCTAGAGTAATGGTAGTACACTATTTCTCTTGTCAGAGATAACTACAGTGTTTTAAGTGCTGCTGCCCTAAAACACCTTTTCTATGTGGCCATTTCTAGAGCACTTTAATGATATAGTAGAGATTGGGGAATAGGACAGTCTTACTGTATCTGTGTGGTGATTTGGTAGGTAGATGCAATATAGTTTGGGTAATGACGTTGATACAGTGTATCTGTGCAACAGGTTGGTTTTTAGGACTGATCTGTGTCAGTAGATCTGACATTATCTTGTAGATCACACATTATCTTGTTGTGCTTTTGAAATAAAACTTTAAAATAAATGAACCAGCTACATCTGAATTGAATCTGGCTTGGAAAGGCAGGCTATGTAAAGCTTCTAGCATTAGGTAAGTGTATTGTGTGTAAGGTAAGACAATTTCTGCCATTTAATAAACATGCTGCATAAGAAGTAGTACTGATGTTGGTATATCCTTCTTTCTCAGTAAATTGTCATTTATCATTCAATATAGAGACTGTAGAAACTTGTAAATACGTCACATTTCATTATACATGGCTTCCGCTTGTAGCGCTTCCTTAATTAGCTTCCTCGTAGCAGTATGTATGACTTTCAGCTGTTAATCTTGATGTCCCTCCATACTGTGTCTTGCTGTTTTCCTATCAGATGCAAATGTTGTGTTTGTTCATTCAAAATATGTTTTAATAGAAATACCGTTATTCTGTAAATAGTGGTGGGTATCCCTTTAGGCTAAAGAGGTTCCTGCATGCAGCCATTTACATGTTAAATCATGCCACGTTAAGATATCACATACAAACTTTAAAAATTAACTTTGGAGGATATGAAGATTTCCAGTAAATAACAGAAACAGGGAACAGGCTACTTCTCCACTGGCCTGCCTCCATAGCCTTTTCTTTCACAGGATAATTGTAACTGTAAATCATTAATTCTGTAACTGTTTAAAAAGAAAAGCTGTGTTTATCTTATCATCAGAGTGTGTATTGTCTGTGTATTTGTCAGTATGGAAATGTATTTGCATTGAAGTGGAGAATCATGCTTCAGGCACAACCTACAGTCTGAAGAGTGAGGAGTGTTTGTACTAATCATGAGACTTTATGGAAGTTGTTTTATGTGGAAATGCAATTGACTTTTTTTTTCATCTTTCAGCTGGTTAGTATTGGTTCTTCCTATAACTATGGCAATGAAGATCAGGCTGAATTTCTGTGTGTTGTCTCAAAGGAATTGCATAACACTCCTTATGGCACAGCCAGTGAACCCAGTGAAAAAGCAAAGGTGAGTTACTAGACATTGGACTAAAGAAATGGTGTTGAATTGGGTGGGCTTCACAAGTCATGCTAGATGTACCTCTGTTCTGGACCATTTTTTGTCTTTTTTCCCCTTATTCAAGACTTGTAATCATTCCCTGTCCATTATGTGAGGGACTATAAATGGTACAGTCAGCATGCATTTGTTATGCATGTCTGAATTATTTAAATACAATACTCTCTACTTTTTCAGTATCTGTTTTTTTCAAGTATTGGCAGGTATTTGCTCTTTACAGTTGAGAATATAGGGGTTTTTTCTTATAATTTTGAATGCCGCTAGTTCAGTTAAAAACTGTTTTTCTTGCTTGACTTCAGCTGAAGAAATCTTACTGTCAAGAATGGAACTTGTAAGATGCTATCTCTGTAAAACAGTCACGTGCAATGTGTTATAAGATGAAGGTACTTGTTAATGTTTCCAGGATTCTACTGAGTTTACTTTCCGTAATCAACTTTACAAAAAAGATTGTAATGAGCACAGTATCTTAGCATTTTACCCAGTTATCTTTCAGAATTTGTACAAAGGAAAATGTAAAACCACAGCTGACTAGTCATAAGGCAGAGCAGTTCTGTAATGTAGGTGTATTCACTGTCATGCATAGTGAACAGCTTTTATCGTTGTATTGTTGCTTTGTATGGGGAGATGACTACAGACAAACTGAATACTCCTGTAGTTGGCTTAACAGCTTTTGATTTCC
This sequence comes from Ptilonorhynchus violaceus, assembly GCA_013397565.1. NCBI lineage: Eukaryota > Metazoa > Chordata > Aves > Passeriformes > Ptilonorhynchidae > Ptilonorhynchus > Ptilonorhynchus violaceus. The sequence goes on along the minus strand of VZRJ01009447.1, from coordinate 49,550 downwards.
CATATGTAGATGGAAAACATCTGGTAAAATATCAAAGGTTGCTTTTTCAAGAATCACCTTCAAAGACATTAATTTTGAAATAATGCTAAGAATGGATCTGAGTCTTGGCACTGAGGCCTCAAATAGATAAAACTTCATTCCTTTCTATGCTTTATAACATGCTTATGCAGCTACACACATGGAGTAATTTTTATAATTTGCAGTATAAAAATACTCCAAGCTGTATGTTGGATTCCTAGTGAAATGAATAATTTATGTTTGTCACTGTTGAGATAAAACTTCTAATGAGTTGTAAGGGATTAATATAGTCAAGAGTAAAGAGTGAACCTGGATAAGCCATGGCTCACTCTTTCCAAAACCCTGGTTAAGGTCTGGTTTTGCTAGGATGCTTGGGGAAGACTTTGAAAATTGACATGTTAGAGATGTGTGGTAATAGTTTAGGGCTGAGATACCTACCTGAAATAAAACGTGGAATTCTAGACCCTAATAAGCATCTTCATAAGGAATGGTCATGCATCTTCAGGTAAATTCAGAAACTGCCAGAGTTACGTTGCATCCTTAATGTAAAAGAGAATATATAACAAATGCAAGTGTTAAAGATGAAGTACAAAAGCTAGTTTAGACTGCGATACAACTGTGTAAATTGAGTAGTGCTGAGAGAAGCTGTCTTAGACCTCTCCATTGATGTGCTGCTTGGTCATTGTTTCAGAGATGAGAGCAGAGCATCATTTGACCAGCATGATGAATAAGAATTACTGTTAATTTTGGTTGGAGATATAAACGTTCACTCCTTTTGTCCTAGAAGAGTTAAGTTGTTGCTAGCAATTAATAGACAATACTTGAAGAATAATTTTTATATATATTACGTTTCTAATAGATCTTTTTTTAATATATTTTTTTAATATGTGTATGTTGTGACTGGGAAAAAAGGAAAAAGAATTCTTTTTTGCTTCAGAGGTTTCTGACAGCTGTGTTCAGGAATCTTGACTTTGAGAGCTGTTATGTCCATAGTTCCCTCTTAGCAAGTGTTACCCTCTAGTCTCAGTAGTGTCTGAGTTGGTCTTCATGAAGTTCATATGATTGAAATTCTGATATCCACTGATATATACAGAATAATACGTTCATGTACTGGGATTGACTTTAAGATGCCATAAGAAAGTTCTCCTATTACTTTTACAGCAGATTGAGTTACAGAAAAAAAACCTGCCAGTATGTAATTTTTATTGACAAGCACTTCAGTTTTAGTTAATAGTCCTGGATTTTCAGAATAGGAAAAAGTATTTTCTGATAGCCGTCTAATCAAGCTTCACATTCATTCCTTTTCAGAGATGTTTTTCTTGTGTTTTCTTTTTTTTAGTTAACTGTCAGCATAGTAAGTTAGTAGATGACTTCTATGTAATCATCTAATACACCTAAGCAAAGGAAATTAATCTAAAACGGTTCCAGTGGCTTTTACTGGTAACCATGGCACAACCAAAAGATAACCTATATTCCCACAAGCATTCTTCTCTTTCATACCACTTTATTGACCTGACTATTGGCTTCTATCTGCTGACTTCGGGACATTTGGAAGAGGAAATTGTCATGAAATCTGTTATGTTCCTTCTTAAAATGGTCAGCTGTCGTACTTTTTTATACAAAGAGTGGAGGTCCCAGGTCAAAGTGAATAAATGTCATTGCCAGATGCTTCAGGTGTAAGTGGATTGTACTTTGTTGCAGCTCTGACTCACTTGCAATCTCTTCTTTTCCCTTCCTTCTTCTGTACTTGCTGCATGCTGCATGACACTCAGAGTGAGGATGAAGAAACGGATTACGATATGAATGACTCAGATTAAGTGTAAATGTCATGGTGAGCACTAGCTGCCCTAGGATTTTAACCAGATGCTTTTCTGCCCCATCCAGTTCCCACCCCCACTAGTGGTGTCCTTTGGCTAGTCCTGATGGTGTGTGTGTGTTTGTGATTATAGTTGTGGCATGGTTAGCGAAGACAGAATTCCTGTTCTGGATATTGCTTCTTTGACAGAGTAATTAGTGTTGCTTTTATAAACTGTATTCTGATTAGTTCCTTTAAAACTTTGCTGAGAAGGAAGATTCTTCATGTAGGTTCTAGTGCCAGAATTGCTTTTCATTCTTATTTTATGTGCACCAGCTTTTCTGTCAAATGGGTTTTTTTACATGTAGAGGCATCTGATACAAATTTACAGGGTACATTTTCAGTAAATGTCTGATTTGGCAATAATTTAACAAACTTGACTGAAGTGTGACGTAGTCCTAAGGGGGTCTTATCTGATAATGTTCAAACTAATAAGTTTTTGAATAAAGATGTGGCAAATATAAGTAAATAGTGTGATCTTGGTGCTACAGTGGTATTTATCACAGGGAGCAGCTCTCTTGGGAGGGATCCTTTCCACTGTAGTTTGACATCTGATTGAAGATCAAGTTACATTAAAAGTCACAAGTGGAAGAACACAAAGTTGCATCTGAAAAAACAACTTATGCAACCTTTTCCTAATGTGTCTTCAAGTACTGCTCACATTTACTCCACTCTCCAGTTTCTAGAAGATAACACACCATTGAATGTTCAGTAATATGGTGTGGGTAGTCACTTGAGACTGTGTAAACTGAAGATATTTACCATTGCATGAGATTAAACTTCAGCTTCTCACCTATACACCTGAACCTCTTAGCTGTAAGGTAGCCCTACACTTATCTCTGAAGTCTGGACAATGCTCTCAGCCACATGGTGTGATTCTTGAGGCTGTCCTGTGCAGGGGCAGGATCATTACTTAATGATCCGTGTGGGTCTCTTCCAACTCAGGATATGCTGTGATGCTATGAAGTTGCTGCACATGGCTAAAGAAGAACCTACATTACTTTCTTAACTGATGCTAACAGAAGCTACTGCGAGGGTAGGTACACTGCACTGCCTTTTGCCAGGTCTATAGGAAGGGCTGAAAGGAATGGATCAAATCCAAAGCTTTATTGAAACAAAGTAAACTGGCACTCTGCTGGAATTGAACGCAATATTCTTAAGCTGCCTGAGAGGCAAACATTCCTTAAAACACTTTCCTATCAGCAGCAGCTTTATTTTGAGTGGGAAGAAATAGTTTTCATGTTTTGCTTCCCTAAGAAGCAATCACACTTGGGCTCCTAGAATATGAGAGTTCATTCAGCATTGTTTAGCATTTATAAGCTAGCTTTGGATCTGGTGCACCTGTAGGGAAAACAGAACAAAAATACAAAAATAAGGAAAATTCTCTGTACAGCAAATCTGTACTCGGGTACAAATCCTCAGCATCAGTACAGACTGTGTGATAGATGGATTGACTGCAGCATTGCAGAAGACTTGGGGATACTGGTGGGTGAAAACCTGAATGCGAGTCAGCAATACTTGCAGACTAGAAAGCCAGTTATCTAAGACCACAACAAAAGAAGCATGGCCAGCAGGTTGAGGGAAGTGATTCTCTCTCTCAGCTCCACTCTCATGAGATTGCACCTGGAATGCTGCATCCAGCTCTGGGACTCCCAGTACAAGAAAGACCTATGAGAGTGGGTTCAGAGGAGAGACACAAAAATGGCTTGCGGGCTGGAACACCTCTCTGTAAAGACAGGCTGAGACATTTGGGATTGTTAGGCCTGGAGAAGAGAGCGCCAGGGGTGATTTTATTGCATCCTTCCAGTACTTAAAAGGCCTAATGAGAAAGGTGAAGAAAGACTCTACCAGGGCTCATAGTGACAGTACAAGGGGTGATGTTTTTAAGCTGAAAGATGCTAGCTTTAGATTGGATATAGTGATGAACATATTCTTTACTGTCAGGGTGGTGAGACACTGGCACAGGTTGCCCAGAGAAGCTGTAGCTGCACCATCCCTGGAAGTGCCCAATATAAGGTTGGACAGGGCTTGGAGCAACCTGGTCTAGTACAAGATGTCCCTGCCCCCGGCAGGGGTTGGAACGAGATGATCTTTTAAGATCTCTTCCAGCCCAACCCACTCTGTGATTCTATGATTTGCCCTTCAGTAGAGGTAAAGGTTACAGACAAAGTACCAAGAAAAGAGTGTTAAAATACTGCCTGATGGAATAGAATGTTCTGCTTTGTGTTGGGATTACTGACTCAGTGAAGTGTGCAAAGTTCAGTGTCCAGATCTGGCTCAGCTTTATCTTATTGCATGGGTTCCTGATGCTAGAGAAAATAGTTGTAAGTCTATTAATCTTGCAAGTACTCTTTATCTTCTAGGAAAGAATGAATGCAAATGCTTCATATTAAATTGGAAAGATTAACAAAATTAATAGATCCACTATTATTTTCTGGCTGCACAGGTATTAGTTTCAGCCATGTTTTTGTCTCTGTTGGATATGGTTTCACTTACTGACTCCATTTGCTGGGTTAGACTGTTACCCACTATTGTGGGCGCCTACTCCAGCACCTTGTTCTTCGCTGTGACCAAAGCAAATACTTCAGGAAGGTGTTTAAGTATGAAGCATTTATGATACCTACTCCTGATGTATTTCCCCATCTTCCAATAAAACTCAGTTTAGGAATTTTGGCTTCAAGCCTTCATCCAGACCGTTGTATGGAAGCTGCAATGACACTATAATACCATGAGTTGGGATCAGTGGCCCTATCTTCTGTAAGTTTGACTAGTCCCTTTTGAATGTATTACACAAGCAGTTGCTGAGTAATTTACGGAGCCTGTTTTTTCCCAAGAGAATTCACTTGCATATTTCCTACAGTTTCATATGAAATGCTTTTTGCTTAGTACACGTAGTAAATTATCTTCATGAAATAAGTAGTGTTTGCTTCTAAAATGTACACTAAAGTATGTCATGGCCCGTGGAAAACATCTTTTCGTATTTTGGAAATTTTTCAAAGTAGTTGCATTGACATCTGGCGTCAGAACTTCAAAATAATGTTGAATTTGAAATGAAAAAGAACTTTGTATGCACAAAGCTGGATCCAGATGTAGGAGGAAGTACAGTAAGCAAGTGATTAAGTGGATTTTTATGTTTTTTAGCCAACACTGCACTGCCTCTGAACTGCCCCTGACCTACACAAATGGTAATGGGTTCTTTATGAGCTCCAGCCCTTGAAAAATCCCATGGAGTTGTGCAAAGCAGGTGAGACCCTGCTTGACTTCAGTCACTGTGAAAGACATAATAGCCATTTTAACAATATTAAAAGGAAACCAAATACCTAGACTTCTACAATGTAAAACCATACATAAAACTGCTGTCCTGTATTAAGTGACTGCCAGCCTTTATCCTGCAAGCACAGAGATTGAAGTGTTTGTGTGTACTGACAGATTCTGTGGAATGGAATATGTTAGTGAGTGTTTGTCATAATATCAGGTTACACAAAGATCATCATAGTAGGAACTACATCCTGAAGGCAGCTCTGCCGTTGTCCAGGGATTGTGCTTTTGCTTTCTTTCAACTTTTGAAATCAAGAGCCCTTCCCTATACTAAGAAAGCTATCAAGAAGCAAAAGAAAAGGAAGTATCATAAGACTTGCAGATTAACATTCTTAAGTACTTGTGCTCAGTATGTTTGAAGCTTAGCTTAATGCTTTATTTGTCTTCTGTCATGATTGTTTCTACAGCCTGCTGACAGTTCTAGAGTACTACCCTGCTTGAGAGCTGACCTCATTGTTGCTGGTTGCCATTCAGTTTAGAGCAGCAATGCAAAATACTGTTGCTTGAACAGCCAATCCTAAGACTTGGATCCTTTCCTCACTGGAGGAACCAAACAAAACTGCAAGAGAAAAGGAGAAAAAAGAGTCCAACTGAAAGTAGAATAGGTGTTGTTGATTTAAGTCTTGCCAGGGTGTACACTTGGCCTTTAAAAACTTCCTGGCCTTTAAAAACTTAAAAACTGGGTGTGTCATCACACCCAGTGTGCCATTTTTGCACATTTTTATTTGCTAGTTCATGTTTTCAGTACTAATTTATGGACCACAACTTGCATCTGAAACTTCAGAAAGTTAAGGACATTTTACTAGAGCAGGAAAAGTGAAGATTAAATGCAGTTTCTAGTGAAGTACCCAGGTTAATTTACCACATAGGACCTCAAGATCTTCAGAACTAGGTTGAGGTGCAGTGGCTTACTTTTTACAATTGTCAACTCTTAAGTCTTGGTTATATTAATAATACTCAGTTGCTAGCACTGTTATACATCTGTTTTAATGGTATTTGATAGCAGACATTGTACGTATCAATCTGTCTTTTTTCAGCTTTAAAGCACAGACCTCAGGAACATCCTCAAACCAGGTCCCTGACAGATTACCAGTTTTTTAAAATAGTTATGATGTTGCTCTTTGACGTCCATGTTTTAGGAATGACATTGAGCTAATTTTCATTTATAAAATTTTTATTGGTCTATTTCAGATTTTGCAAGAACGAGGTTCCAGGATGTGAAGACGGTATTGAACGGTGACAATTTTTTTTCTTTTATTCGAAGATGCAGTGAATTGTCACACTGAAGAGGCTCAGCTGCAAAAGAAAAAAATCTGATTTAGACAATTTTCTGTTGATCTGGGTTCAACCATTTTGCCTATAAGCTGGTGTCAACTGCTGGAAGCATTGCAAGATTACATAATGGGAATAGATGGTGTGGGAGTGTGTGTTAAGTTTTGGTTGTAGTGCATGGTTGTATTCTCTTGTTGGCTGATTGACACTGGTCATTTCAAAAGAAATGACCATGCACTCATATTTTCCTCGGAGACATGTAGCACTTGATGTCTGGTGCTGGATGACCCAATGTTGATCAGTTTGGAGACATTTTCCTACTAATCATTGTAAACCTTAAAAGGACAATGTAATTGGTGCTACACACACAAACACACACAAGTGTTACGGCCCACAGATGCAAGTATTTGGGCATACATTGTTTCAGAATCAGTGTCAGCCCCAGTTGACTGTGTTATACTGCACATTCCTTATGGCTCTGTGACATACTCTATTATGTAGTAACAGCCTAGGAGATCAACTGAAACTAGCACGTGTAAAACAGAGAAAAGGTTTCTCTGCAGGGTGTATATATTGACTGGATTTATAGCTTATTTTAATACCCAAAGGGAAGACTAAACTCAGAGAAAATGGCCTTCATCTGAGTTATTCTTGATGTTCCTTCTGTTACAACAGTCTCCTGCAAAAGTTATGCTCCAGTCCTAGTCAGATGCTTGAAAGGGGAATCAAAATTCACTTAAAATGACCAACTGAACATTCTGTTTCTTCAGAAATGTTTGTACTCATATGTGTGTTTGTGCTTTTATATAATGCCTATATGCATTAACCATGTGGATTAGGGTAGAGATTTTTCCAGAGCTGAAGGTTTCACAAAAATACGGCTGGCTAATCCGAGGTCCCTGTCTCTATGACTGGGATTAAAAATCAACTTTAGGGTGAACATAAACTCATCCAATTGAAAAACATGATTACTTTGGACATTCAGGATCAACCTTTCTATTTCTATACAGTTTAAACTATGCAGTTAAGAACAGTGTTTGAAAAGAATGTGGTGCAGCTTTATTAGTTTGTCCTTGATGAAGGCTAATACACAAGACCAGACCTTTTTAATACACTATGTTGTGAGCAAAATCTTTAGCACATTTTTAAAACACTTAATGAAATGGACAGTATAAAACTTGGCTTCATTGACTTATGGAACCAGTGGAAGGGAGTTTCAAAAAGCTACAAGATGGTTTTAAATTCTAAAGACATTACAGTTTTCATTCTTAGTAATTCCAGAATTTATGCATATACTGTAGGTAATCCTGTACACAAAAGCCTGATTTTCAAACACTGAGGGTCTGCTTTTTTTTTTTTAAAGGACTTACACATTGATAAAAGTTTGGCAAAACAATTTGTAAAAAACATTTCTACTAAGCAGGTTAAGCAATGGGCTGAATGTTTTGTCCATGTGCCTAATGCTTGAAAGGATTTGTAATGCATTTTACAACTTGGATGTGGTCTGCACGGGAAGCTGCTGGCCCCTCCACAACACATAAAATTTTTGTCTTTTTTTAAGAAGTTAAAACTGAATTTAATTTACTAAAACTGTAATTGTGTCGGGGGAAATGTTTATACTTTTATACTTTTTTAGGCACCCATATTTTATCAGCTTAAATTGAGCACACAAATTTCCCCTAAATAGTAACAGATTATCTTGTTTATCTGAAAATAAGCTTAACAATTGTCTGTGTTAATGGCATATTAAAACATTTCCTCTGCTGCAGTAGTCACTGTGTTTTTAAGCAGTATGACTCCAGCAAATTCTCTGAGCTCTCCAGCTCATGGAATTGCAGCCAACTGTGTTACTTGTTGTTTTCTTGTTGTGCTCTACAGAGTAATTCAGCATTGGTCTAAGTGGATTTTAATGCCTAAAAATACGTGTTTTACAGTGATCCTTCTGAATCAGCATTTCTCTTGTCTCTCTTACTTAACCCAAAAAGGACAGACTGTTTTATTTGATGAAGTGAAATTTTCCTGAATGACATCAGCAAAGCATGAGTAACAAACTGAGCAAACTGAACAAATTTAGAATATCTAAAAGAGTGGGTTTTCCTAAGTATGTTTTTTTTCCATTGGAATATTTTCAGTTCTAAAACATGCTTTTATGATGAGATTACCTGCAGTCTAGTTTACATTGTATCCCTGCCATAGCTAATTTTAGGGAAATGAGTGTTTAATAGTTTTTTGCACTTTGTTTCCAATACCTCACAAAGATTTTAAGAAGGAAAAAAAAACTTTAGTAGGCGGGTACCTTGTAAATTATTTTAAATACACTGTTGTTTGAGACCACCCGAACTAACTCCTTTCTTGTTCTTGCTAATGTAACTATTGCTTTAATTTTTGTGAACGTGAGGCTTTCAGATAGATGGAAATGCTATGATCAGCCTTTTTCAAGGCATTAAGAATTTATCCCTAAATAAGCTTGATTTCTTTTTGTTTGACTCTTGAAGTTTCAAATAAAGTTAGTGACAGTAACAAGGTAATTGCGTTAGAGTGCAATCCACATCACCAGGTTTTGCAAGCATTGCTTCATCTGTTAAGATCTTGCAGGATGTACCCATACAGTTTAAATTGGAGCCCTTTGTCTGTTTCTTTTCTGCCATTTGGAGAGCACGTACCTGAGAACTGCCTGTGACTCGAGAGCTGAGGGGTTCGCTATTGGGCTGGAGCTGCAAAGCTGTACTGCAAACCCTTTTGACTTAACTCTGGATTTACACAGCTCCTCTATTCTTAAATCAGAACAGTATTCCAGGTTAGAACTTAAGATCCTGAGCTTGAAGAGATCATAGCAGAAGGAATAAAGCAGGAAGGGAGAGATACTAAATTCCTTAAAGGCTTTTACATGACAAACTTCTTGCAAAACTTGTTTAAACACAGAAGTTCAAATTTGCTGTAGCAATTTCTTGCTTTGAGTTAGGAAAGCCTTAAGTTTTCTCAGAGGCTGTTTTCCTGTATTGGAGATGACATTTTTATATTAAATGCTTTTGACTTCTTCAAGTGGCAAGTGAATCAGAGTTTATCTGCAATGAACAAGTAATTCTGAGGCCTCAAAGACATGAATGTCACATGGTCCATAATAACCATCCAAATGTATACTCTGACTCAGCTGCTCCCACAGTACACAGCCCAAAGGTTACCTGGGATTTTGTCCTACTTACTGTGGGATTTTCATGGATTATGGTTAATTGCAGGGTTTTTATCCCACAGTAATCTAATTGTGTGTGAAAGGCTTGATTGAATTTAGAAGTTTATTCTTTAGTGGAGTTTCAGTCCTCAGAATAATATACTCATAAAATTTGAAAAATGTACTGTGTTTTTTTCAAACTCAGATTTCTTGTAATGATAAAAGTTCCTTTCATCTTGCATTGTAGCATTAGGAAAAGATATTTCTTAAAAAATGAAGGTCGATGAATCCATCTGAGTTTTTTGTTTTCAGATTTTCTTTACAATAGCTGTGTAGCTCCATTTCTAGCAATGTGAATGCACAGTTATGATTGATTAGGAACAGGACTTTCCTGCAGATTCCAAAATTTCATCAATCTCCTTTTTCTCTGAGAGAGGTGGTTTTTTGGTTTTTTTTACAGGAGAAGAATGAAAACTTCTGGCAGACTAAACAAAAGATAACCTGTTTGCAGGCATGCAGCCAAGGGAATGAGTCTGCTGAGTAGGATGATAGTGTTATCAGAAGAGTGCTTCTCATAACAGAACACTATTCTGTGAATATCTGTTGAGGTTTTTGAGAGATGCCAGTCTCTTTTTGAGCTCTAGAGAACTACCACCAGCAAATTAACACACATTAATTACAAAGTACTGTTTTTATTAGTATTACAAAAATGAACTTGGAGTGCAAAAATGCAGTAGTATCTGGTTCAATGAAATTACATAGAATCTGGATTATAGTTATTCAGGTATAACTGGAATACATTCCTTGGGAAGTACTGGGAGAAGAGTGAAGTTGTCCTGGGCTTTTCATGACGATCAAAGTCAAATGAAAAACAGCTTGGAGATGAAGTCTGGGATTTTGTTCACTTGAGATGTGATAAATCAGAAAGTGTCATTCTCCTAATTTATTTTCTCTCTCACCACATCAAAAGTTTCAAGGTTTTCAAATTAACTTTTGCAATCAGCCCTTGAACTGTGGTGCTCTTGAAATGAGATGAAATTTTGTTACACCTTTAACAGTGCCTGCTAGCTCAAGACAGTAGGATTAAATCCTGAGTGGTCATTGGAGAAGTGTCTTTTCTAACACAACAATTTTGAAATACTTACAGTCTGAGGATGCTGCCCATTACTTCATTATAGTTTAGACTGCAGTTATCTCCAGTTTTAAGGACAATCTTGGGATCTTACCTGGGTTTTTGTGTAGAATTATTGATTCTTAATATAGTATGAATATTTAGTTTAAAAAAAAATTGTGGAAAGCTCTCTAAACTCAGTGTTATATAAGTTTTCTTTTGGCTTACAAAAATCAGGAGCTGTCTTTAAAGGCTTCTTAATGAACAGAGGCTTTAAAGGGCTAAATAGATCTTACGGTTTAGTTTGCTTAAATGACTGTCAGAAGGAACTCTTTCCATTTTCAGTGCAGAAATGCTAAGGGCTAAAATGCTTTCCAGGGCTAATTTAAGGTTCCAGAGACATACAGTGTTTAAAAAACAAGTAGTCTGTTTTCCTTTCAAGTCATGGACTCTAAAATAATTTTTACAAATGGCTGAACCAATTGCAGATATCAGTGTTCCTATATGGCTTGGATTTTCAGTATCCAGACTGGATAGGAACACACTAGAGAAAACAGTACACTTGGCCACCACTTTATTATTGCCTCTGCTGAAATCTAACAACTTTTGTGAACAGCACTGGCAATAGAGAGGCTTTGAGGAAGATTCTGCCCCAGGAAATTGTCACAGAATATTTCTTTGCAGCTTAGTTGACCTTTACTCTAGCAAAGTCTACCAAGGCATAAACTTCTCAAAAGTTCAGTGAATAGATATTGCTGCAAACAGAGCTTTCTGGACCCATCAAAGGGTTCTCTTTAGGTTGTTGTGTGTTAATAACTACTATAACGAGAGAAACTTTTTAAAAAGTTATTTTGCTACTTTGAGGGTGAGTGGAAGAGTTTCTGTGACAGTGAAACTGCCTTAGAAAGCTGAGCCTAAATTTTGACCTAAGACCTGTTGCGATTTTGGGGCCTGGTCATCTGAAATGTAAGAATTAATGTATTTATTATGTATGTGATTCTTGCTACTTTTGAAGGTTTTCCAAAAGCTTATGCACAACTCACATTAACTTGGCTCATGTGTACTTGCTAGAATGAAGCAAGTGCCAAGACTCTCTTAAAAGAAAGGAATTTTGCCAACCTCTCTACCTGGAACTGAAACAAGATCACCAAACTGAAAAAGTATCAAATGGCAGCTTTTTTCCACCTGCTTCTGTCCTTATCCTCACCTGAACCTAGCTATGAAAAATCTACTTCCTATGCACTCTCTTGGCCCACCTACCCAATTCAACAAGTGTTCTTTATTTTTCCTTTTCCTCCAAATCACTGGTCTCAAAATTAGTTGTGCATCAGCTGTTTGTGCTTATACCCAAGTGGCCATACTTGCAGCATATTATTTCCTGGATAGTGGATTAGCAATAACACTTTATTTTGTGCCAATTCATTATCTCTGAAGTGTTCTTACTGCAGCAAAATTTGAATTTTGATTTGGTTTTAATGCATTTGCATTAGCCAAAACTCTTAGCACAGGCATTGACAAGAAACTGAATTCAGGGAATTTCCCTGGAAAAAGATCTGTTAGGGCTTCCCAAATAATTTGAAGGTGGTTACAGTAAACCACCACTTTTAAAACAAACATACAAATAAAATGTGTGTGGGTATTTTTTTAACCTCCTTTTCATAACACTAGTGTATTGTAAACTGCATGAAATAAACCTGTTTTTCCCTTTTAAAGTGTGATGTCGTACTTCTGTCTTTTCTAAATGCACTAATTGATATTAACAGTGTAAATATCACTGATAATTCCTAGTTTAGCACTTCAGATGTAAAATGTAGTTGCAAATTTGTGCCGTGATTCAAAGCATTAACACTTTCTCCTTTGTAAAGGAGATGTATCCTTTACTGCTGCCCCAAAGACTTTGTCACAAAAAAGTCATGTTTATTCAGGTATATATCAGTTGGGAAATTATTTTCCTTTACAGTTGCTATGACTTGCTGATTATAATAGGAGGAAATAGTTGTTTCTTGTATGGATATATAATCACATGAAAAAGTTTTAACTAATCACTTTGCATACCTTTTCTTTCATGCAATTCAAAAATCACTCTGCCTAACATAAAAGATTTTAGAATCCACTACTTTACTTTTTAATATAAATGCTTCTTTTGTTTGAAAAATTAAGCTAATGGAAATTGATGCCTGATAAGGCAAATATATAATAAGTTTCAAGGATAGAAATGGCTGAAGGAAGTAAGTGATTTAAGTACTGTTGAAGTTGCTGAAATTATCCAGGAAGTTTGACAGCTGTGTCCTCTACACGTATAGAAAAGTCCATAATTGAGTATTAGTATTGAGAAGACCACTGGACAGCTCTTATTTTCCAAACTGCTAGTAAGAATTTGAGAAGCTAAGACCCATGATTTTTAAAATCTTACAGGCTGTACAGTTACCCGTGAGGTGAATTTCATCTTAAAAGTTTAATCAGTTTTAAGTGCAAAGCACATTCTACTATTTCCTTATATATCCAGCAACTTCAGTAAAATTGTTATTTTACTAAACTGATTTGCTGCATTTCAATTGCATTTGAATTTTACTAAAATAAGCGCTAAGAACAAACATTACTGTAGTAAGTACAGCAATTACAGTAATTAAGTAATCAATGTGTGCATCTGTATTTTCATCAGACCGTCCTACTAAAAGTATTTGCGCTTTACAGTCAACCACCACGACTTTCAGCCCAAATTCCTGCTCTGCCTATCTGTTGGTTCAAGTTAGGAAAAATGAGAGCATGAAAGGGACAGCTGTGTACCCTGAACTAGAAACCAGGTTATAAAGGGGACATAAGCGAATAAGTCCTTAGCATCCTGTTTGGGTCTTTTATAACATTTAGAGTTTATTTGGTGCTAGTTTTCCTTCGAGTGGGAAGTTTCACTTGAAAAGGATGAAAATGATCCTGCAAATTCATCTTTCAGTGTGCTGTTCATTTTTCATTGTGCTGAAGTCTTGCCCGGTAGTCATAAACACATAGTCCATATTTATGTGACATTCTCCAAGACTGTAATCTGTACAATTTTGTGAGAGTTTCCACTGCTTTTGATAATGCCACTGGACTTGTGTGGAAAGGTACACAGGGGAGTATGTGTTTGTCCTGTCTACCGTGGGCATTTGCTACTGGTAAAAGACTTCCTAGCTAGAGTCATGTTCAGCACTTATTTTGACTGGAGCTGATTTAAATCTAGGTGATTATTTATTGAACCAGTCAATTCTGGAGTTCCCAAGAAACCATTCTGAACTTTTAAAACTGCACAGAACATAGTTCAAGTAACATTAACACAGACCAGCGCAAGGCATGGCTAGGCAGAGGTTTCAGGACTAAAAATTCTTCTATTTCATTAAAATCAGAAAAATAAGTTCAAGATGAGAATAGAATGTGATTCATACTCTATTTGCCAGTAAAAATGCGTTCTTAGAAACCGAAACCAAGCAACACCCTCACCCCCAAGGAAAAAAAAACACAAAACCCCAAAAATCGCATAACCCAATGGGAAACAACAACCAGACCATAAATGCCGCAAAGGTCGGTGAAAGCCCCGCGGGCGCGAGCCGAGCTGCAGGCTGCTCTGCGCCCCGCCCCTGGCGCTCTGATAGGCTCTTCTGCCTGCCTATCACCTGCGAACGCCCCGCCAGAGCAGGCGGCCCATCCTCCAATCAGGCTCGGTTGGGGACAGTGGGCGGGGCTCGGCCTGGCTCGAGCGCGGCCCGCCAGACTTGCGCGCCCTCGCCGACGGAGCAGGCGTTCTTAGGTCGCAGGCGGCTCTCGCAGCGCCGGAGGTAAAAATTGATTCAGCTTTCCGCCGGAGCTGGTGGGAGTGAGGGGCACGAGGAAGTGGTCGGCTTTGGGAGAACCCCGCGTGGATTTTTTCCGGCACTTCATACTCCGGCATTGTTGGGGGCACCTCTGGGTCCTGTGTCGCGAGGATGCGTAAAGCGTGACGATGGGACCGCGGACGGGTCGGGCCGAGGCACATAATAACGCTGTCGCTCTCCGCGCCGAGGCGAGAGGGAGGGAAACTCCGGAGTGGAGACAAAGCAG
>VZRJ01009447.1:6662-34619 GCA_013397565.1 Ptilonorhynchus violaceus | reverse complement strand
CTGCGCGAGCCGGTCCCGCCCCGCCGCGTTTCTGCCCGGGAACGGCAGGCGGGCCTGAGGTGCCCCGCACAGGCCTTGGGCGCTGCCCCAGCCCCGTGCGGGGCCGNCCTGTCAGTTTATTTGGCCGTCGAACACCGAGCCCATCGCCGCGCGGCATCTTCTGTTGTTTACCGTGCGACTCCGGTCGCCGCTCGGCCTCTTCTGCCTTTCTCTTGCTGCAGGCAGAGGAGACTTTCTATCCCAGTCCAGAGTTAGCGTGCTTTGATTAAAGCTCAGCCCGTGGCTTTCTCCACCCTTCTGAAAAATAAAGTTTGTATAGTTTAGGGGCAAACTACTACGATAATAATTTCTTCCTATGTCAGTATTTAACCTGCAAAGTAAAAATGAGAGGCTAGCAGTCTTAACGTTTTGGTGTTTTTTTCTTTCTGTTTGGAATTAATAAGACTTACTGAAAGTTCTTGAACCTTAAAGAGCATATTGTTGATGTATTTAGAGATTTGTCTTTGGCACGAGAACGATTCTTTGCAAGATGTGCATTTTGTGTGTGGAAGTAGGTTGTTCCACTCCATCGGAGGGTGTAAATGGGTAAAATATTCTGTAATGGGACACAAAAGTTTTCATCTGTGATGAGTGTGATGATTTTATTTTGTCCTTTTTCCAAAGTAGGCAGTAACAGCAGCAAAGGCAAGCTACTGAGTAAATTTGGAAGTTTCTGTTAGCTTTCTGAGTTGATAGCACTAAAAGGGACGTTAGTACCTCTTAATGCCGAGGGTATGTTTGGGGGATTAAACAAAACGTGAAGATTGGCCTCTGTGACTTTTGTGGCGTGTGTAAGGTAGGGTTGAATAGACTTCCTCTGGTGCAAAATTCTTTCTGGTGATTTAGCACATAAATACATTGGGATATAGAGAGTATATATTGGCAGTTTGTTAGCAGATTGCTTTTGAGGGGATGCTTAACTAATGGGGTCTTAGTTTTTGAAATGGGCTTTCAGTCTTCTCTGTGTAATCTCTATTTTCCAGTAGACTGTGATGAGGTTTTAGATGCTTGTCTGCCCTTGTCAGTGTAACTGAGGTCTGTGGAAACCATGTACATGAAGCCTGTCGTCTCTCATATACACTGAAACTTTGGATGTAGCCTGTCAGTGCTTAACTAAGTCAAATGCCTCAAGATTTGGAAAGGTATTTGTAGAACATAAGAAAAATCTTTATTGTACTGGCGCACAGTATGGTGCATAACAAAAGCAAGTAGGATGCATGGCGTGAAAACTCAGGGTTTTTTCAGTTGAAAAGTTACTTGATTAGCGGTGTTTTGTAGGCCATACACTGTTTATTTACCGTGTGAGAAACTGGCATTTCCCTTGAGGAGCATGTAATTGATTGGCTGTTAGCCACAGGAAATGGAATTAATGTATTTGAAAGCATCTTGTGATGTGTCTTTTGGCAGAAAAGGTAACTGAGTTTAGTAAACTGTTTAAGAATATTTGGATGGTTTATAAGCACAAATGGTTTTCTCAGAGTATGCTGGGAAGCTTAGTACAGTGGACCACCAGATACTAACAGCACAACTGAAATTCTGCAGTATATTCAGTAGTTCATTTACATCTCTTGCAAGGGCATGGGCTCACAACATATTTAAAATTACTCTCTGTATAATTGGGCTAAGGGGGGGGTTTTTTGGTTGTTTTTGAATTGGTGGTTTTTTGGGAGTTTTTTGGTTCCACTGGTATCTTTTTCAATAGCTCCTTATCTCCTGTATGTGAACAGACTAAAATCTGAAGTAATGTGTACAGATTCACTAAGTTCTGCTAGTCTTCTGACATAATTAAGATACAGGTGCATATGTTGGGAATACTAGAGGAAAATTGGACTGAATATAGGACTTTTTGTGTGTGCGCATGTTCACTGAGTGTTAATGGTCTCTTTTAAAAAGCTTTATCTGACATTAATTTAGTTGCTAGTTTGAAGGTGAAATTAAGTGATATGGCCATCCACACAAAACTGGCTTAAAGGCTTGAAGAACGTATTTAAAATACATGTTGTCCTAGGAACTGCATAAATTGCTTAATCTCGTGCTTTTGAAGAGCTACAGTTCATATGCTTGCAGTAGTAGTAGTAGACTGCAGTACTTTTTATAAGTAATCAACATATTGAGAGATTTTGAAATTTTGCATAATGCTTAACCAGTGTATAAGTTTGTGTTTTAATAGAGTGGTAACACTGCTTTCTTTAATTCTGTGAGCTTGTTTAGTGGAAGCGTTCTACTCTTCTGGCTGTCAGAAAGGCTTGTTAGCTACATATGGAGTTGAGAACAAATTGGCCTGACTTCTCCCACTGCCAATTATCAGCTGTTATTTAAAATGGGTAGAAGTGCAAATAGGAGGAGGATTAAAAACCTTCATTGGAGTTTGACCATGTGGCCAGTGAAATCCTGAGTTTAGATACAATTTGACAATGAAAAAGGAACTCTGGCTTTGAATACTGTTCTGGGTGAATGGAGAATCCTCCCCTGAATTTGTAAGCACCACTCATGCAATTACCATGTCTAGAACTGTTCTGTGTCATGCAGTAGTGAGTGACCTGTGTTCTGTGTATTTTTTCTATAGTTTTGGTCACCACGTTTGGCTGTTACTAAGGCAGTGAAGGTGTAGAAATATTATTTAGTTTATATTGGAATTAAAAACCTGTCTTGTGGAATGAGCCACTGGCTCTTAGTTCTGTGTTGCTGCCTATTCCTGCTGTTGTCTAGAAGTTTTATGGTACCATCACTGAGAAACTGAAATGACTTTGTTAAATTCTGTGCCCGTGTTGCTTTTGTGTGGAGTACTGGCTTTAATTTACCCTAAAAGTAACATTTCTTATTCCCATTTGCCAGAAGTGGGAGTGATGCAGGTGTTTGCCTACGAAAGAAAGCCACACCTTATGTGGTGTAGGAAGGAGATAGACACGTTTGCCAGTAGCACAAATAGGAAGTCTGAGCACTTTCTCCATTACTAATAGTGTTTCTGTTGTCAAGCTACTGTCAAAGTTGCTTCTAAGATGGGGTTCAAATATAAAGGAATAAGGTAAGAATAGAATTTTGTAGGTCATGTCCAGTTACTAAGAGCTTGATGACATGGGGAAACTTGATGTTATTCCTGATGTTAAATTCTGCAGTGTGGGCAAAAACGTGTGTCTTGGTTGTAGAAGAGAAAATCAGAGGTCAGAATAATTCTGGAGTGAGCAGGGCTTGTAAACACATAATGTAATGTGTTGCTTACGCTACAAGTAAAAGTTTATACTAACAGCAATTACTTTTGTTTTAGAGGGACTCTGAATATGTCTGGCATAGCTCTTAGCAGACTTGCACAGGAGAGGAAAGCCTGGAGAAAAGATCATCCATTTGTAAGTATGAAAACTGCCAAATTTCTGACTCTGCAGTTGTTTCAGTGTTCTGGTGATGATTTTTTCTTAACCCTGATAGGGTTTTTTAAAATTAAAATAATATTTTTAGATTTTAAAAAAGTTGTCTAAAATTATGAACAGTTTTAAAAGTTTTTTAAAACAGAGGCAAAAAGAAGTAACTGTGTAAAGGTAAAATATATCATGAAGTATTTTAAGTACATCTTTTAAAATCCTCACTCTTTGTCTTTTTGCCTTAATTCAGGGATTTGTAGCAGTACCTACAAAAAATCCAGATGGCACAATGAATCTAATGAACTGGGAGTGTGCTATTCCAGGAAAGAAGGGGGTAAGATTTACTGTTCTCCTAACTTCTCATTTATGGTGAAAAGTAATATAAGTTGCTCATGCATTACACATGAGCATTTGAGAATATAACTTACATGTAGTTTAATAAAAAAGTGCTGTGGACTAGGAATATTGGACAAAGTACACCATGAGCCTGTTCAGCTGTTGGCACTGACCACCTTAAGGATATAATTTTTCAGAGGAGTGTTTAAGAATCTTGCATTGAACGAACTGGAGACTGTCTTCTGCTTCATGTTAAGGTTTACTGTGATTTCTCTTCTTACTGAATGTTGTTCTAAGCCCTAGAGCTTGAAAATAATTACTACCAAGATGTTTCTTCTACTGAGTTAACTGCCTGTACTGTTCTTTTTGTCCAAACAATAGTGAGATTCTACAGATGTGCTGTAGCACCACTTCTGTCTTTTGGATTTCATGGAAAATAATTTGTGTTATGAACTTGGAATCTCATTGCCTTCCATTTTATGGAGCTTTCTCTTTTTGAATTGTGGAAAGAAGAATAATATTGTTTCTTTTTATCTGATATCACTTGTGCTTCTGTGTCCCTTTCCTTAGAATAACAAGGGAGAGGAAAAAGTCTGTAGAGACCAGAATTGTTAATTTTTGTCAACTTGATCTGGTTCTAGGGGATAGGACAAATGATAGCTTTGAAATGAAAATAATCATTAAAGCATTAAACTTCTTTGATTTTGTACAGTGTTATTATAACATCTCATTCTGAGCAGAGTCTTTTTTCTGTTTTTCAAGATGTTATTTGGCCTGTGAATATTATTCTTGAGTTCATTGGATGCAGTTGTTTCTTCTAGGATACTATTAATTACTTGGTGGTTTTAATTCTTTTACGTCTTCTGGGTTTTGCATTGGGTGCGGGACTTCTCTGCCTTGCCTTTTCTACTGCCTTTTGCCAACTTGCTTAAATTCCTTTATGATCTTGTTTCTTAGATTCTGAGAAGACGGTGTGTGTAGGCAAAACCTGCAGGTTCTGTACTGCTGCCTTGGTTTAATGCTGAGCATGGCATTGCTGTTACAGTTACAACTTAGTTTTGGTAGTTGTCTGCACAGCTCAGGTTATTTCTTAAAGAAGCAGCAACAAATAATTTAACAGTGTAAGGAAAAACTCCTCCTCTGCCAAAACAAGATCGTCCCTTATAACAGTTCATTATGTACCTTATCAAGATGTCGCCTTTAAATACTTAGGTAAAATTTTTATGCCATACGAAATCTTCAGAGTACTGCGTTGAAGTTTTGTAAAACACGAAATAGAGCAAACAAGGCCTTAAAGCCAGTTTCATGCCTACTAGA
This sequence comes from Ptilonorhynchus violaceus, assembly GCA_013397565.1. Taxonomy (NCBI): domain Eukaryota; kingdom Metazoa; phylum Chordata; class Aves; order Passeriformes; family Ptilonorhynchidae; genus Ptilonorhynchus; species Ptilonorhynchus violaceus. Next base: position 29,571 of record VZRJ01009447.1, on the reverse strand, counting down.
AAATGTCACACCAGGAAGAGATCAGTTATGCTGATGTGATTCCTGCTAATTAAAAAAATGATATTTAACAAGAAGCAGCATGACTTGCTCATCTCTACCAGACCAAGCAGTTGCTCTCTATTGCCTTTGTGTTTGGAGGCATCCTGCAGCTTCCTTCCCTGAGATGAGTAGCACCAAAATGCTTTCTTGTTAGCCAGATAAAAAATTGAAGTGGTATTAGTCCTGGGTTGGATACTCTTCACCTTTTTGACAGCACTTATTAACTTTGAAATCACTTATTAACTACCTAAAATTTGACTCAAAAAACATCTGAAACTAGTCCCATAATGCAATATGGTCTTGATGATACTGCTGTCATACTGTTAGCCTTAGTAAGGCTTTTGAGTGTCTGCTATCTTTCACCCATAAGGTAATGTTTCTCTATCAGAAAAATGATAAAAACTTAGCCAACTGTCCTGTTCTTCTGCTTAAATTATTAAAAGCTATTTGTCTTCCCCTGTGACTGAAAGCAAACAAAATAGGTAAAGTTTATTCTATCAAAAAACGCCTATTTTCTAAAAAGAGTCTCCTCTGAGAAGGTATGGAGAATAGATTTTTCTAGTTGTTGACAACTGACCACAGCAGTTTAGAACAAGTTCTTGAAATACACTATAGCAAATGTAATCAAATTCATTCACTTCTGGAAACGTGTTCTTGTTAATTCCTAGCGTGTTTTTCTTCCCGTTCTAGGTCAAGACTTTGCATGATGAATATGAATTGAGTGACTTTCTCTTGTCATGTGGGTTTTTTGGGTGTTTTGTTTTTCATTCAGCTAAAAATCACATAATTCAGATAGGAAATAATTAAGAGTTACTTTCTAAGGTGGTCTTCAAACATATCTATCTGTCTGTGAGGATAAGATTTGATCAGTTTTGCTCTTAAGATCTCTTTACTCTAGCTGTTTTAAAGAATCAACTCAACATTTACTTTCATTGCAGTGTTTCCACCACAAGGGCAAGTTAGAGATGTGGTCTGAATTTTACAGCTATAATCATCTTTTCTGTGTTTCTACACTTCTTAGCAGAACTCAGTTTGTCAGAAGATGGGCTTTTTTCTTTGTTTATGTGTTTCGTATATTTGAGACAGCCTTTTTTTTCTATTGATAGATGTTCTTCCTTGTTTATATGACCCATTTGAGTAGTGCTGCCTTACTTGGTTTACTCTGTGTCATGGGAACTGCTCCTATCGGTGCTTTCCCCAGTTTTGGATAAGGATAAAGAGCTGCTTAGAATTTCTTATTATAGAGAAAGATGGAGTCTGTGAGACTACGTTCTGCCAAATGCAGACAGGGTTAGACTAGTGAACCTCATTAACTGTAGCAGTACTACAGTGCTGTCCACATTTTTAGTTCATTTGTGTTTTTATTAGCCACATTCTCATAAGGCACATAGAAGCTATTTACATCCACATGGAGATGCTTAAAGAGTGTATCCATAGCCTATCTTCTCAAACTTCTGTGGGGGTACAACAGCCCCTTCCTCATTGTATGTGTATTGTGTAAAACTTCAGAAGTATCCTGTTCTTACGTACTGTGAAAATTTTACTTTTATATGGAATTATTGGCGATGATCCCGACTGTGCTGATGACTCGGCAACACTTACTAGCTGTAACGAAGAAAGAAACCCCTTCTTTTCCACTTCAGTTTCTTAGATAGGTAGGATAGTTTATCTCTCAGTCTAGACGGTGTGCTACAGTGCAGGACAGCTGTTTTCTACTGTGTAACAGAATAATGTCTTGTGCTTTGCTGGAGAAACTATATTCTTGGTAAGCTTTTTTCCACAAGTTTGACTTCTCCTTGCTGTAACCTAAAGTCTACCTTAACTTTTTATAGACACCATGGGAAGGAGGCTTATTTAAACTACGGATGCTTTTCAAGGATGACTACCCTTCTTCACCCCCAAAATGTAAGTAAAATTACTGAAAACCACAGGTTCATTAGAACAGTGTTGAACCAGTCCGTGAGGTTCTACAAATGGTTATTAGTTTCTTACAGTTTTGTTTGATTTTGTTTGGTTTTTTAAAGGTAGATTTCTTTTTTCCTCACCCACTTTGCATTGAGAAAGTTGTGATGAAATCAGCTAAGTGCTCGATATAAAAAAATTGGGAGGGGAGGGAGATTTCTGTGTGGGTTCCCTCAAAGTTTGACAAAAGCATCACTTAAAGTGTTCACTACATTATCAGCACTCCTTGGAAACTAATATATAGGCATGCTTAGACCAAATCCCTGTGCATGTTCTTACCATTAAGTTGGTTTTCTAAGCTAAGAACTTAGGGGACAAAAAGGTTCTATAACTTGAATCTTTAAATCAACTTGCTCTAAAACATTAACCTGTTCTTTTTTTGCTACTATGTATAACAGATGTCTTCAGATACCTAGTTTCCTTATCAGGTTTTTGTACTGAATTTTCTTTATACTGTCTCAAACTTACCTGTTACAGAAACCTGAAAACATCTAGTGCCCTGTATAGTTTCTTGGTTCTTGAATTGGCTACCATCTCAAATCAATGACAGTGATTACAAACGGCTCTTTTGATGGAGGTTCATCTCTCATCATATTAGCGTATGTCGGCTCTATCAACTGGCTACTTCTTTTGTTTCTTGCCACCTAAACACATGTGATACAGGGGGAAACATCTCTTTTAACTAGAAAACATTTCACGTTACTGTCTTGAGAAATAGCAGTTATCACATCCTGACAGTGTTAAATGAATTGTCATTCCTTAAAATAAGATGTAAATGTGACTGGTAAGACTCCTTACCAATGCAGCTTCTGAGGTACTACTGAACTTGATTGAGCAGCAAGATTGTTATATCTTGTGAATACTTGAGATGTCAGATGGATTAGAAAATGGCACTAATATGTAGATATTTCATATAGTGTGAAAGGCATGTTCATTACTTTACTCAAGATGGTGGCTGTTGTATTTCAAGTCCTATAAAGATTAAAAGAAATGCCAGAATATAGATTGAGTGGTGGAAGGAAAGCTGCACAAGCCTTCAGTCTTGCAACTTAAACTTGGTTCCTCTTGTTCGGTGCATCTTGATTATACATAGGAAAGTATGAAACTGAAAAAATGCTGGGAACTTAAATCTTCCTTGTACAAAACTTACATTATTTTAAAGTGAGGAGAGAAAAGATGAGTGAAGGGGAGCATCTTTCCTTTACATAGTAGTATGTGAGGCTGAAAAGACAGAATTGTTTTTAAAAGGTCTTTATCACAAAGCTACTATGAATTACTTTGTCAGTTTCTATCCCTAAACCAAAAAGTTACTGTCAAAAAGATAATGTTAGAATGCCTGGATTGATACCACAGCTGTGATGGGAGTTCCTGCTTTAGGTGCAAGCTGAGCCAAGAAGAAAACTGATGTTAATAGCTCCAGAAATCTGTGGGGTTTTATTTGGGGGCTGGGGGTGTCTTTTGCTAGTGTTGGTTTGGGGATTTTTGGGTTTTGTTTTCCCCTACTAATCTAACCCAACCCTCTGATCTTCCTCTTAGCACTGTAAGCAAATAATTCCCTCTTCTTTATCAGGTAAATTTGAACCACCGTTATTCCACCCAAACGTGTATCCCTCAGGCACCGTGTGTCTCTCCATCTTAGAGGAGGATAAGGACTGGCGGCCAGCAATCACAATTAAACAGGTCATTCGTTGTACTTAGACATATTCTTAACGCTTTTATTTGCTTTGCTTGCTTATCTGATGTGAACGTACGATGTTCACCGTGTGTTCCTACAGTTGGTTTCTAAGGGTTTTTCATTGGATGTCTTTTAGTACTATCCATAATATATGCCTATATTACTTCTATTCCTTTTTTCACAGATCTTGTTAGGAATACAAGAACTTCTAAATGAACCAAATATTCAAGACCCAGCTCAAGCAGAGGCTTACACAATTTACTGGTAAGTATCTGTGCATATCAGCTTGAAAGCTGTCATATTGGCTACAGTATTCTGTTACTTGTGGTATAACATGCAAATGTTTTTAGGAACGACCAGGGGAATTTTCTTACCTTCGTGACTGTATCCTCTGGAGATGCCTAGATTGTGCTAAACCTGAACAAAATGGTAACTTCGTTAGTTAGGTTATTAGGCTAGTGGAGCTTGTAATAGCAAAGCAATAGTAATAAAGTGTGAAGACTCCTTCAATTAGATCGTGATTCTTATCCTGGTTCTAGCCCAACACAGAATCCTTTCCCCTAAAGATCGAATAGTAGTAATGAGGCATAATGGTGTCATGAAACTAGGGGTAGAGGAGACTGAATTTGGTGACAAGTCACATTTGTCAGTACAGGAGTAACTTCTGTCCAGTAGTGGGTACCTGTAAGCACTTGTGTCTGAAGGATAAAAGAGAGCTGTGATCACTGTAGGAAACATGGCATTTTGGGAAAACGATGCCTTCCAAAAGAACAGGTTGAAAAGTACAGAATGCCTGTAGCTTTAGGAGCATGAAGTTTGCATTGATTAGGAAAGGTGATAATTTGTGAGCTAAAAAGACTTTGGTTTTGGGTTTTAGGCTTAATCTTAAAGGTTTTCCCACCATTAAAAATGGATGTCTGTTCTGCAATCTTTAGAGGAGCAAACCACTTTAAACAAATGCTTTTGGCACTGGCAGCTACTGAAATAATAACCAAGATGGAAATGTGGAATTACCATTCTGGACAGAAGAGGACTCCAGGAGAGTGCCAAGTTTGAAAAGCAGCATTTTATGAGATTGCACATGCAAGCTATGTTAAAAATGTCTTTTTATAGGATCCTAGTGAAAAGGAAACATAGGGATGGGTAGTGCAGCTTGCATTTAACTAAGGGCTTCACTCAATGTTATTTTTAAAAGTACTTACTGAAGGCTTGATGGAGCTGAGTACATGTGGAAGACAGTTAAGTGGCCACAGTTGTAGGAGCCAGGAATGATGAGGCAGGCCTCAATAATATACTTCTATACATGTATAGATAGCTTGTGTTTTTTTTAATCACTTCTCAGATGTACGTATGTACAAAACCAGTCTTGGCTAGTCTTGTTTCTGCTTTAAGTGCTTCTAGGGGGAAAAAATACCTATTGAGATTAAAATATTACATGATTTTTGTTACTTTAAGTATATATAGTCTCCCATTTATCCTCTTCATATCTCTTGGACTTGCAGAGTATTTCAGATGGATTACTATTCTGCAGTCTGAGAGTGTGTCTCACTTACTACTTAGTGAATCTCTGGTAGAAGTTACACAGAGCAGGATTGTGCACACATCTGTAATGTTGGCACAGTTGATAAATACTGCAGAAGATGCAGCATTGTTTAAGTGTCTTTTGTTAAACTTTCAAGAATAAACATTGTATTCAAAATAAGAATACTTATTCTCAGGATTCCTTTGGCACTGTTGTTCAGTAACTTCAGCACTCCTAATATGCTAACCTACTTCCTCCTTTTTGCTGTAGGCATGTAGGGTCTGCTGTGGAAGGCATTCTTCTGTGTGGGTTCTATGAGTGTGAGACTTAACGGCTAGGCTATATTCTCATGTGACAATGCAATATACCTTACAGAAAAAAAGCAGAATAAAGTTTGTAAATATGTTCATGAGAAGACAGCATCTTTAATCTGTTTGCTGGCAGTTGTTCACTGCATGTGACCCAAATTGGTTTCATTTCTTCTTCCCCGCAATCTGTCAAGTTCTGAGGATATAATTTGCTGCCTTTTTTTCACTGCAGCAAGTGTTTGTAGCTGAAAGTAAGTTAAATTTACTGCAAAGCTGTTTCCAAAATCTATACCTCTGGCAGAAGAGTAATGGTAAAAAATTTTTGTATAGCTAGACTGATGCTTTTGACAGCTAATACAAAATGGTCAACTGAATGTAAATGGATGCTCTACTATGCTACTACTATCCCTTGGTGGCACAATAGTAGAAAACAAAAAACTGTCCTTTTACATCTTGAGTCTGAGGCTTAGTGACTGGACATAGTTCCCTCAAGTAGCACTTGCTTGTTTAATCAGTCTGTAGCAAGTATGCTACACTTAGTCAACTATGTTGAACTAGCTTTTATTTTCCCATCTGAAGATTAGGATAAACCTAAATCTGTGAGTCAAGGTCTGCATAGATAAAGGCTAAAATTACCACACCATTATCATTTTCCTGTTTCTTAGGAGTGTTTCCATTCTCTCTCCAAAGCAGTAAAGATGATACTTTAAAATCATATGAAGTCTACTCTGCTCAATCACTTTGTGCTGTTAGAATACTGGAATTTGTTGTTAATGACCTTAGGTCTTAAAGTGAGTGGAGAGTGGAAAACTTGAATGAGAATGTTTGAATTTGAGGTACAGCTGGCCTTGAGAAGAGCAGGCACAAACCTGTTTGAAGAGACTGGTACAGTATGAAGTCAGTGCAATCATTTGACAACAGTTGATGTTTGGGAAGTAAGTAGTTGAACAGTAGCGTACTTCTGTCCAAACGAAATTATCAGAGTAATGGTCCAGAAATGCCTTTACTTTATTGTAGTGTTCAGTGAATTCCTCTCGAATGGTTTTGCCTTCAGCAATGACTTATTCTTCTATTTCTCTTCAATATGAAACTCTGTAATAATGGCCTCTGATTTCTCCAGCTGTAATTACCCTTTCTCTTTTCAGCCAAAACAGAGTGGAATATGAAAAGAGGGTTCGAGCACAAGCCAAGAAATTTGCACCATCATAAGCATTTGTCATGCAGCATCTTAAAAAGGAAGGGATTGGTTTGGCAAGAACTTGTTTACAAAACTTTTGCAAAATCTAATGTTGCTATGTACAATTAATATCCACTTAAGGGGAGGGGGTTGTATGTGTGCCATTTTCCATATTCGCCAGTTGTATACAGTTCTAAATTTGCTGAATTGCCCCCAGTTTTTTCATACAGGGTCTCTTCCTTCAGTCTTTTGTATTTTTGATTGTTATGTAAAACTTGCTCTTATTTTAATATTGATGTCAGTATTTCAACTGCTGTAAAATTATAAACTTTTATACTTCTATAAATTCACTAGTCTCTCTAGTTACTTTGCTATCTGATGCAGGCATGCTTTAAAATGTTAGAACTGTATTTAGCCTCTAGCTGGCTGTATGAAAAAAAATCATGCCCTCCACCCCCTTCCCTCCCTGAATTTGTTTTTTCTATCTTTCAGAAACTAGGTTGTTATTGCTTAAGAGCCTCTGAGATCCAAAGTTAGCCAGCATCCTTACTCTGCATCACTTTCTTTGTGTTTATATGGCATTCTGTCTGTGTTGCTGTTTAGAGTAAATAAACTGTTTATATAAAGGGCTTTGTTTCATTTATCTTCATTAAAATGATTAAAAGACTGCCATTTAAATGGCTCTGAACACAATTCAGTGCAAGTCCTATTTTTAAGGCCAGTGATGCTGCGTTTGCCTCTTGATAATGTTGCATTCATTTATTTGCCCTGCCCTGACCCCAAGCACAAATGTGGCCCTGCCTTGGGCCCTGTGTGGTAACTGCGGTAAGTCAATTCTGATCAGTTCTTTAAGCAGCGTACAGAATTCTGACTCACTAGAGGATTTGCTTACTGTGGCTAATGGCATCAGCATACTGGTGTGACCACGTTAATATAACATGAGCACTAGACTGATACAAACAACAATAGAAGCTGTCCAAGGAATGAAAAGGGACCTACAACTGGGGATTTTTAATGGTACTTGTTTATCAGAAATAAGTTCGTGCCTTCTTCCATATGTAAATGCATATAGCTTTTAGGAAAAGGACGTGCTCTATGCAGTTACAGTTTCCTTCTGTACAGGAAATTGTTAAATTATGTAAGTTACTTTCATGTATGTCAAGCTGATATGCCCTTTATTAAACTTCCACTGCTTTTTTTAATTGTATTTTTTTTAGTCAAAATCATTCTGCAAAACAAAAAAATTGTGAAAAGTTTTGTTCCGTCTGAGCTGTAGCTTCTTCAGTGCGTTTGTTATTAAAAAATGGCTACTGCTCAAGACTTAAGTCACTCTAAGTGATACAGCTCTGTTCTCAAATCTGTTTTGCTTGTCTGCATCTGATTACTATAGCTTTATAAAATAAAAGCATTCCCCCAAATTAGAATAGGTAACACCCTCACACTGTTCTCAGTCCTTTAAAAATTGTGTTGCTTTCTTGTCACTATCTAGAAATCCTTGCTAAAGTTGTTGAGAAACTGAATCAAAGGAGAAGTTTCCTTGAATTAATTTATTTGTGCTGCTTCTTTTTAAAAGGGAAATTGAATATTTGTATCACTCAAACTGCTGCTGTTACTCCCAACTCTAGCTCATTTAATCTCTCTAGTAGTAGACGGTCAAGAGGACAAAGTCCTGTGACTTGAAGAACTTTGATCTGTGAAGGTGAGTACGAATTGTCCTTAGTATCTCCAATTCTACTGAAGGGTTGCTAAAGTTTAGGTTTCAGCTGGGTGCTTGAAGAGTGTTCCATTTAAATACAGAGAAAACAACTGCTAACAGCTCATTTTCACTGTACAAACTGGCAGGCATATGAAAAAGTGACCCAAAATACTAGTGCTGGTGCAAGTCTGACACAAACGTTTAAGGGCCAGACAATGTGTATTTCTGACTTGGAACAGTGCCACTTTGAATGATGAGAACGCACAGAGACAGCACGGTGAACCTGTGATCTGAAATTTCATGGTACAATTCTGAATATGAAGTGCTGGAACACTGTGCGTTGCTTAGGACTGTATTAGAGTAAATAAAACGAGCAATTAAAGTTACTGAAAAGACATACTGAGATGTTAAAGCAATTCCAGGAAGCATTTTTTCCTTTTAAGCTTAGGTAATCAGTTTAAATAGATGAGGTATTTGAAATACATACGGCAGGTTCAAGCCTGCAAAAAGTCAGACTCCTTATGTGGTAGGTCTCATGAACAGGGCAATAGCTTTGTGGTGTTTTCCTTTTGAAATACTGAAAAATATTTCCTTTTTAATATTTCAAATATACCCTAATACACTATTGGGTAAAAATAATGCCTATAAACCACTTTCCAGACACATTGATTAGAATACAGGGTTGGGGCTTTTTTCATTTGTAATTAAGCTTCAAGCTCCTTACAAAATAATTTAACATTCCATACTTACCTAAAAATTAAATAACCTAGAGGCCTTGTGCATAAAAAGACCTATAAACCTGCATAGAGTCTGAGGTTTGCTAAGCACCAATTTACAGGTGAACAAGACACACTCAAGTGTTCACAAGAAAATTTCTTTATACAAGATATTACAACTCTTTGGAATCTTGGTGATTTTTTTTTTATTATTTCTTGTGGTGTGTGGAGTTTTTTGTTTGTTCCTTGCGGAACAAGGTTTTAGGGGTTTTTTGGTTTTTTTTTTTGGTTTTTTTGGGTTTTTTTACTTTTCAAATAGTTGATTTATTGGCAGTTGTTGCAGCAACTTTACAGTACCATGATCTTCTGGACTGCTCTCATCAGTGCTTTCACTGTTTTCAGTGGTATCATCTGGAGTGCTCACGCTGTCCTCAGTGTCTTCCTTGCTTTGTGCTAGACTGGAAACATTTTTCAGGATTATAAAAGCAAAATAACTTATGGTAAGACAAACTAGTATTTAAATTAAATTTCATTACCCTGAGGAATTGACTGGCCTGTTGGGATTAGAAAATTCTTTTCCCGAGTCAACATCAAACGGATCTGCAAAAAGAAGGAAAAACTGCACAAGATGAAAAAAGCATTTTTTTAATGGTCTGCTTTCATTTTCATAAATTACTAGCAGAGAGGGGAAGGCATAGAAAGTCTGGTTCAAATTTCTCATAAGTTTATCATAGCTGTTTGAACAGAAAACAGGGAAGGGGAGAAAATAACCCAAATCCTGCCTGCCCATTCTAGTCTTTTCACTTTTTTCCGTCACCCTCTGCAAGGGATTCAGTAGCTCTTCAGTCAGATTGTATAAATAGGTTTCTAAGGCTTTTGGTAAGAAAACGTGGATGGTCTCAGAATGGTTTAGTTCTAAAAGGGCTATCTAGTTAGTTGATGTCTAGTGAGAAGTGAATTACAACTGTCCAGGTTTAGCTCTTGAGTAAGGGCAGGGCTGGGCTTACTTTGGCTAAGGTAGCTGGGAAGAACTGTTACCTCAAAAGTCAAACAAGGCACGATAGCCTTGGTTACTGCAGTTCAACCAGAAAATACATAGGATTGTAGGTGGAAGTGTGCTTTATTTAGTGTTGCCCTTAACAGCTGTGTTCAGTTTAATGTAACCAGTTGACTTCCACCAAGCAACAGGATGGTTTAATTCAGCCCAGTGTATCATGGCAGAGATAAAAGTTTAAAGCAACTAAAGGCTGTTGACTATCTTACAGTATGAGCCCCTGGCCTATTTTACAAGGCTTAATCACTGTGAAAGGAAAATGTTAATTAGAATCATCTCTTTTTATATGTTCTTGATTATTTGCATTTCTTTGTGCTGTCTTGAATGAGACCAAGCATTCACCTGTGAATACAGCCTGAAATACTGGGATTCCAATAAATTACTGGAAGAGTTTGGGAATAAACTATGTGTACTTATTATAAATTATTTTAATTATAGGTCTGATTTTAAACATCTTGGTTGGGGACTATATAAATATGTCTATTTAAGGTCCTTCTTAGGGTTATGTATAACTAACTTGCTGTCTGACTGTATGCCTGTATTTCTCTTATAGTTTCTTCCCAATTACTAGTCTTTTTACTTGCACTCTGCTTTTAACATCTGTATATAAAGTAAGGAAGCATCCTATTTTCTTTTTGCTCCTTAGTTTTCCAGTATGCTTGGTTGAATCAGGGTAGCTGCTTCACAGTTCAGCTGTGAATGCAGTACTCTATGCATTAACTTGCTTTACTCATTTTTCTCTCTTTTAGTCGAAAGAAAAAAAAATGGGCTAACGGGCACACCTTCTTAGCACAGTATAAAGACAGAAGAACACATATCAACAAAGCACTTATCTTCCACCTTGCTAATATTTTCATGAGATTAAAGGAAAAGACTGTAAAGAAACCAGTTAGAAAAATGGTGTGTGTGGATTCTGTGTTTTTCTCTTACCTATTTCTTCACCTTTTGTTTCTTGGACACTGGCTAAAAAGTCCTTCTCAATGCTTAGCATGTCGTCCTGGCAATGACAGGCTGCATATTTTTCCAAGAGATTTTTGTTCAGGTCAATAAATGCCTTACCCCATTTAAATTTCCCTAGAAGAATGGTGGCTAGGTCTGGGAATCCTAAAACAGAAGATAAATTATCAGTTTTATTCTTCAGTGTGAGATTTCACTCAGCTTACATGTTTCTAGTTCAGTACATGCCTGCACATCACTACAATAGAGAGATGTTTGCCAGTGTTTCTTTCAGTGTTCAGGGATTACTTTTTAAAACATTACAAATATTTTCAAATTTCAGTTTAACTTGAAACATGGAACTGAATCCAAGGATGGTTCATTGCTTTTCAGTGAGTGTTACATAAAAATATTTTGTACAGGTAATGAATGATTCAAGCTCTAGGTCCCACAGTCCTTCAGTACAAGACCTATTGTACATACAGTACTTTTGGAAGAAAATATTTGTCTGCAATATGGCAGAGCATTTTTCTTCAACTGTCAAAGTTCTGTGATGCGTCTGCAAAACATGAGAAGAGGGGGCCATTTCTTTTGTTCTTACCCAGACCTTGCCCTCTTAACAGACAGCTGCTACCTCTCCTTAAGGCATAGGTGCCTATGGGTTTGTGTTGTCTTCTCTTTTTTTAACAGTTTTTCTAATGTTACGCACCATCCAGACAAAACAAGGATTATCAGTTTGTGTCTTGTTTAGTAGCTGACGAATACTTCACAGATATCTCAGTGCTCCCAGATACAGGCACTTGGAAGAAAGCTAGACAACCTCATCCCAAACTCAGCAAAGTGATGACCAGTGTGATAGCATTACAGTTTATTTTATCACAGATCATCTCTTCTGATTTATTAAGGATATAAGAATTGCTAGCAACATAATTCACATCAGACAAAATGAGCCTACCAACAATGCAAAATGCTGCAGCAAAAGCTTCCACGCAGGACAGCTTGCACGGCCGACCATAGTTTACAGGATTTGCAGCCACCAAGTAAGGCAGCAATCGCAGATGACTCCCCCTCATTTTCTTAAAGGGAGTTTCTTCTAATCTGGCCCATGAGCAATCTATGACTGCAATTCCACTCTGAGCAATGACATGCCTGAAAAAAAGAAATGTCACTGTATTCGAAAAATTGTCATCATTATATTGATGAAGTGAGAATTCCAATTGCCACTTTATACTGGCAACAGATTTGCATACAACCCCTGCTTTTGTCAAGCTAAACCCATTTGGTTTACAATAACCTAAAACAGAAATGCAATCACAAAGACTAACAGCACGGTTTTCCTCCAAATATGCAAATGGCAAAAAAAGGTTTATCTGTATGTTTCAAAATGAAATGTGAATAATTCTAGGTTTAAAAAGGTGACAGAGAAGTGTGGTTAATAATGCATTGTGTTGCCTAGCCGAAGAACTTAAATATGGCATGATAAAAGGTACAGTATCTATAGGCTCGTGCGCTGAACAAATTAACCTACAAGACGTGCACCTTGATTTTTCACTGGGATCTACAGATGCTTTTCTCTTCTGATACCAGCTGTGTAAAACTGCTAAACTGATTTGATAAAACGGCTCTATTTCTCATGTTCATGCATCAGTGTAATGTAGTAAGAAGGTCAGATTTATTCTGTATCAGAGTTTTGGCTATGAATCAGTGGTTAAAATGTTCTCCCTAATACAGCATCAGAACGGTATTTGAACCAAGTGCTCTCCCTCACAGTCTGCGGCCCCCCCTCCCCGGTTTTGCCAACAGATACCGGAGCCTCACCTGTCAGCGGGAGAGACATACTCCGTGGCCACCGGACTGAGGACGACGCCCGAGAATCGCTGGCGGAGGCGAAGGGTTCGCAGCAACCCTTTGCGGGCCAGTTTTCTCCCGGTGCATTTCTTGGGATCGCAGTGTCCAAGCTCCCACATGGCAAGGGGGCAGGGGAACTTGGCCTCCCGGGCGCCCCCCGCCGCGGCCCTCTCGCCCTCCGAGCAAGCTGAAAACAGCAGGCGTTCATCAGTGCCCAGCGCAGGCGCGGCACGGCCCGGCTGCACCCGCCTGCCCAGGCACGCGTCGCCTCACGCACCTCTTAGCGCGGACTCCGCTTCCGCCGGGAAAGTCTCGAGGCTGCGAGCGCCGCGCCGGCCCCCNCGCTGGGTGCGTGCGGGGGCCGCGGGACGAGCGGGCGCGCTGGCGGCTTGGTCCGTCCGCCGCGGCCAACTGCTTTCTCCTCGCAGGTCTCTTCGCCTCAGCGGGGAAGATGAAGATCGTGGAGGAGCCGAATACGTTCGGGTACGTGGCCGCCCTCTCGCCGTGTCCCGCGATCCACCCGCACTCGGCGGGCTCGGATCCGTCTGCCGTTCCGCCCGCTCCAGCCCGTTCCTTCCTCCGGGATGGGGCGCTGGGCCGGGGCGCTGCTGCAGACCCCGCTGTTGGCCCCTGGGCAGGGGCCGTCGGTGTTGGGACACACAGGTAGGGGAGAATGTATCCACGGCCATATGTATCACTCAGCCTTAAACGTTCAACTTTCCTTCTTTTGAAAGGTTGAATAACCCATTCTTGCCTCAAACAAATAGGCTGCAGCCAAAGATGTCCCCGTCTGCACTATCAGGTATATGCAAGCGTTACTTTCTTTTTTGTACGGTTTCCATCATTTAGCAACAGTCGTTTTCAATGCAAAACTTCGACTTTATGCACACAAAACCTAATTTTGCGTATGATTTTATAAGCATCACAGAAAATAAGCATGGGTAAATATATTTTATTGTGCTCCTGAAGGGTTAAAACCTAGATTAACCTCACTGGTTGTTCCAGGTCCCAGTGCTGTTTATACTGCTTTTCTGACAGTACTATCCATATGTTTTGTTCTGTGGTTTTTTAGTCTGTCACAGATCCTTTTGAGCCATACTAAAAATGGTTTTCTTCTTGACACAATCCTTGACGTTATTGAGATTATCGTATAAAAGTCATCCTATTACCGGATAGTATTTAATACCCAAAAACGGTTTTAAAAAAAGGTCCTAAGACTAGTCTTGGAACCAGTCAGAGGGGCTCGGTTTCACACACGGCCTAGGTGATGCAATATAAATACACTACTTAAGCAAAATAAGCAGTACTGTAAAAAATTCTAGGCCATCTATGAAGGAGAGCAGATAAACACTGCAGGCAAAGACTAAGCAAAAGGGAGTAGCTCTTCCCTCTCTGCTAACCTTGGGCACAGACTTATTGTTCAGATTCAAGAAACGCATTTTGGTATGGTGATGCTGAACGTGATTTTGCTTAATGTTTTTTGTCATGTTTTGTAAACTCAAGTGTATGATTCTGCATGTACTGCATGTGAAAAGTGAAAGTTAGAAATGGGATTAGTAATAGAATCCTGAATGGGAAGATGCCCAAAGTAGCAGGAAAAAAGGACAGCATGCTAGAAATTCTTCTTTCTTTGTTGTGGGATTTACATTTAGCCAACAAGTGGGAGTGTGTATGAAACAGAAATCTAGGGCACAGAACCCTGTCTCGCACAATTATTTCTTTAGCATGGAAACCTTACTTGTTCTTTTCTTTTACAAGACAGTTGGGGTAATAGTTCCTCCAATTTCTCTTCTAGATCATCTGCCCAGGAAAAAGGGAGGCATTTTAATGCATTCCTCAGGGACATTCACATTTGTTTGTTTCCATTTGTAGGGACAGCATCCTAATCCCTAGGGCACAGATTTCATGCAGAAGAGGGGCAAACCCTGCGGCCAAGCCTATCTGTAGAATGAAATGCAAGATCATACAGTCAGAAAAACACTTGAGAAAGAGAACCTGCCTGCATCCCAGTGGTTAAGGCATTCTGGAGGGCATGATTCTGGTGGTCTGACCTTTTTCTGTAGCATTGCTTGTCTAGATACTTGGAAAAAGTACCTGCACAATCCTGACAGTGGGGAATTAGAATCCAGGATGGCGTTTTACTTTATATGCCTTGTAATTTCTTCTTTCCTCATAAATATTTACTAATTCCAAGGAAAATTTCCTTAAACAAGGAATACTGAAATACTCCTCTAGCACATGTTCAGAACTTTTGGCCCTCTTTTTAATGACAAGTTACCCGTCTTGGATTCCTTTGACAGCAAGCCTAGAATAGTCAATACTACAAGGGCAGAATTGCAACTGCTGACTTGTCTGACAGAAAAGGTTTATCTTGTTGAATACTGCCTGGATCAGACCATGAAGGCAAACTCTGGAAAGGAATATCCAGTTTGAAAATCTCAGTGAAACTTAAATATGCAGCGCTGTCAACATTCTGAACAAATGGGCTTTACTAGTATAAACTTGCAGAGTTGGATGACTTTGGAGACAGACAGCTGCCAAGCAAGAGTTTCAGTGATTTCAATGTTAGATTTTGGCAGGATCTGCAAAGATGATTCCTCTTATGGACCTGGCCTCCAAATGTTTATTTTTACACAGGTTTCTTGTTTTTGTTGTAGACAGAGGCTTATCTATTTCACTGGGTAGCAAAGATGAAAAATATTAAAGATCATGGTGCAAACCAGTATAGCGCTAGTGGAAACTTACAGTAATCCATATGGAAGATAAAAATTTCCTTATTTACAGCAAAAAAGCTAATTTTGTCACATAGTCCTTGCACTTTTGTCACCACAGTAACTTGCTTAAATTTAACCAAAATGTTGTTTTTCCTTTATGTCATGTTGTGATGCTTTTAGGTCCTGCACATCTCTTCAGGCTTGCTGGCAAGTGTTTCAGTTTTGTGGAATCCACGTGAGTAGATGTTTGGATATTTGTTTCTCTATATGTACTAGGAATTAACTAGTTTTTTATTTCAGTCTGAAATAAAATACATTTTCTTTTTCTTTTCTCTCCTTTTAAGGTACAAGTATGAGTTTTGTCCTTTCCATAATGTTACTCAGCATGAGCAGACTTTTCGATGGAATGCCTATAGTGGGATTTTAGGGTGAGGCATTTAGACCTTTTAAGCTTTACCTATCTTGTTGGCAGGCCATTTTACAGATTGTAAAAATGAGGCAGATTTAAAATTAAGATTCTTCTATTGGTCAGCTTAAGTCACTGTAGTTCCCAAGCCATTATACATAAAAACACCCTGTCTTGAAAAATTCAGATTTTTTTTGTTGATAAATACTAACCTCCTACTTTACCTGGCAACTGATTAATATCCAATGCCAACTGCAAGTCTGGTATGTTCATGTGACAAATTCAATAATGTGTAACTACAGTTTATATTAACACAGCTTTCATGTCTGTTAACTATTTTCATTTTGAGTTAAATACAAAAATTACAAAATGAAACCAGTGTTTTATGCCTAGTGGTTGTTAAACATCATAAAAAGTTAGAAAACACTCAATGTAGACCCAAAACCAAGTATCCCAAAGTATTTAAAGACTCCATATCATACTATCCCCAAATCATAATACCTAAAATAAATCTAATTGTAAACTTAGCATATGGCTTTTCTAAATATTTTGTCTACAGATGTTTGTTTTTTCCCCTGTGTGTAAAATGGTAAGCGAGTATATGAGGAAACTGGTACATCACCATGCTGAGGGTATCATTTGCTTTAGGACTAGCAGAAGTAGACTAGTTTTTGTAGGTGCTCTCACCAGCACTAAAAATCCTGTGAACAAGTTGAGTTGAACAGGGTGCTTAGCCTCATGGAATTTGTAGTGGGATTGATCTATAAGGTGTATTTTACTGGATTTAAACACAGATTTCTAAGTGCAAATGGTTTGCAAACTGAAATGTGATCCAAAACTGTGCTCTCAAAAAAGTGATATTGACGTGCCCTATATAGCAATCTAGATAACAAACTACACTGCCTATAAGGTGTTGGCTGTAGGAAATGGGAATACTAGGACAACAGAAATGAAGTCTATGTGCTTAAATTGAACATGGTATAAGGATATTCTTGGTTTTCTTCCTGAGGGTTCATCTTTTTCTTTCCAGTAACTGAAAACAATATGGTGTCCTCTTTTTTCAGAATCTGGCACGAATGGGAAATTGACAACAACACATTTGTTGGAATGTGGATGAGGGAAGGAGACTCCTGTGAAACGAAGAGCAGACAGACAAAGGTATAATAACTTAGAGTATGCTTATTCAGACAGCATGACTCTAGTCACACTTGTGACACTCTGCAAACTGAAATATTCCTGCCCTGAAGAAGTCATCATTTAAGGTGTGATAGAAAACATAAAGATGAATTCCTGCAGAAGCTATGTGAATTGATGGAGGAGGAAAGCTAGAATCTGGATAAAATTTTGAAGACATTTACTTATGTTTTCTTATTGGTTACTTACAACTCTTTTTTTCCTTGATAGAGTGGTAAAATTACTGTAGAAATATACAGTGCTTAGTAATTTGTGTCAGGCAAAATAAAGAAAAAAGAGCTCTTTGTTGAATGCAAGATGCCAGTCTATTAAGAACATCTAGGAAAAAGGAGGGAAAAGAATTAGGCAGTTAACAATAGCTTGCTGAGAAGCTAAATGTGGTGTTAGAACGAGCACCAGGGGCAAGAAAGACATTGAGGTGATGGAGCATGTCCAGAGAAGGGCCGTGGAGCTGTGGAAGGGTCTGGAGCACAAGTCTGATAAGTAGCACCTGTTAACCAGCACCCCCAGGTCCTTTTCCACCAGGCAGCCTTTCCAGCTGTTCTTGCCCAACCCTGGAGCGCTGTGTGGGGTTGTTGTGACCCAAGTGCAGTACCTAGCACTTTGCCTTGTTGAATCTCTTGTAATTAGCTGCCAACTTGGCTGCCATATCCTGTCCAAGGTGAAAATGTTATACTATAATGGAGGTGCCTGGTTAACATCTTTATCTCCCATAGAAGCTGCAAAATGAATTAATATTCTTGTGTGACCTTTGATACTGTGATTGAAATCTTTCACTGGCATTTCATTTTGAAGACCGAAAATATTGGTACCATCAAAGCCATCAGTGATGGCTTTGTTTCATGTAGGTGTTTTTTTGCTCATCTTTGTTTTTACTGATGTTTAGGTTCATCTTGTTTGCGGAAAGAGCAATAAATTGGCTTATGTGTCTGAGCCAAGTACTTGTGTTTACTCTCTGACATTTGAGACTCCTCTCGTGTGCCATCCCCACTCACTTTTAGGTAAGATTTAGAAAATAGTTGGTGGAGCAGCTGGTGTATTACGCTAACCTCAGTGTACAACTCTTTGAGTTTGTACCTTAATATAAGTGAGTATTAAATGTAACACATAATATGAAGTGTATTTTAAATCCCAGTCATTAAGACACATAGATATTTCTCAAATAAACTGTCACTGCTACTACAGACCCAGTGAATGATTTTGTTTTTTCTTTTTTTTCTTGGACTGGTTGTAGGAATAAGCCCTGTAGTATCTGCTTGTTTACTTAAATTACAAAAAAAGCAAAGCTCAGCTTGAATTATACTGAGCAAAGAAATATGAGGCCTTGTAGCTGGAAATAAGAAAAATCTCTGGTCGTTCTCCAGAAACTTAAAATGTGTGAAGCACAATTTACGTCTAACCCCAGCTCTTGCAAGCAGTAGAGACTATGTACTGTGTAGAAACAGTGAGTTCTTAAAACAAATATGCATACATGATGCTAGAGGAGGAATTAACTAATGCAGGACAGTGCTGCTGGTTTTTACATGGTTTGACTTCCATTTTTCAGTTTATCCAACTCTGACTGAAGTACTGCAAAGGAAGTGGGATGAAGCAGAGCAGCTTCTGTATGATGAACTAATAACTGACCAGGTTTATTAATTTTTTCCAACTCTATTTGGTAAAAAAACTATTACTGTCAAATAGCCAAACCTGGCTTCTGCAGTTTCTCCTTTCGGAGTAGATGCATTTATTGTGTAGTTGGCAAATAGTAATTTTTGTGTTCTGTAACTGCTATATGAACTGGTAATTGTAATGTTTTCTACAATGAAGCTTGAGGGCTTGGAATGGCCAGTGCAAATTACAAGCAGAGATGAGAGTTGAGTGGATTGATTTGGAAATTTTTTTGATTTCCAAATTGATTTGGACCTTTTGGAAACTTTCTTTTTTAGGGTTACAAAAAAATACTGAAAGAGATTTTTGAGGAAGCAGGACTTCTAAAAGCAACAGAAGAAAAGGAAGCTGAAAAACAGAATAATATAAGTTTGGAATTTGAAACGGTGGAGAAGTGCAGTAAGGTATAGAGCATAATATTTGCAATGTGGAATTGCCACCTTTTTACTGTATGACAGTATCAGTGGGAGAGCATTATGTAAATGCCCTTGGTATTCAGCTGAATCTGTTCATGGGGTTATCTTTTTTGGTTTCAATATGTAACAGCCTGTATAAAGCGTGATTTGGTATCTTTATTCTAGCCCCTAAGTCAAAAACCAGCAAAAAAGAATGCCCAGTAAGAAGATGCGGGGTATGAAGGAATTAGTGTACGCGCTTGGGTTATGAACACCTTGTAGGCACTCCTTCTGGGGAATATCAGTATGGAGATAGGCTGCCATACACAAAATAAATGTGTAACCAACCTCAAGAATGTTGACACTTCTCTCTGTGGATGATTACCCAGACGTGTGCCAGAATACTGGCTGTTGCACAAGCAAAAGGCAGAATGGCTGTGTACCATTTCTGGATGACTTTCGTGTATGTGAACAGTTTTGCAACAGAATTGGAACGGGGAAAGTACAGGTAGAAGGTGTGCTCAGCCTAAAAGAGTGCAACCTGAACATCAAAAAGAGAGTATGAAAGGGCATTCAGAGAAGAAGTTGCTGTTGTCATTTTATTTGAAAAATGTAGCAAAGACAAAGCATGATGTAGTAATTCGTGACTATAACCAAATAAACCGTGGATAAGCTGAATATAATTTAATATAAAGATTACCATTTTGATCTAATAGGAGCTGGAATAGTCATGTAATTTTTTTTCACTCATTAATAATACAATATTTAATAATTTGTACTTCTTTTTCTGGCTTCATCATAGCTTAATTGACATAAATTGGCTGTTTTGGTAACCACAGAATCTTAAATAGTTATTCCTTTGCTCTGTCTTTATTCATGTGAACACCAAAACACAATAAAAAAATTGTGGCTTCTCTGAGATTTCAGGTATGTGGTTTGAGTTTCAAAAGTACTAAACAATCCTTCTTTCTGTCGGTTAACAGAAACTGCTGAGAGCAAGAACATGAAGTTACTAGGTCAGGAGGTGAGGAGGTGACAAATTTCCAGACTGCAGCATTATGATAATAATAAAATAAAATGAGGGTAGTCCTGAAGAAAACTTAAGATTTTGTTCTATGATAAAATACTAGTTAGAGGACAGATTTGAAATAGTTACAGAAAGCATTCTTAATTTTTACTCTCGGGCTTGTAAAAAGCTGATTCCTGTTTTGGCAACATAGGTGTATCTTTTTCTAAAATTTGCACAGTGTTCTTGCAATAAGCAGTTTAAGATCTTTAAAGCCAAAAGGTGTAAGAGCTGTGCACAGATGCATTATTTTTTACAAACTCCCAATTTAGGTTTGCCTTTGGAGAGTAGGAGAACTATTTTAAATGTATTTTCTTTCTTAGGAATACAAGCAACTTTCTGAAGAAATAAAAAATCTTAGAGTTTTATTAGGTCAGCATGGTATTGCATACAAAGGAAATTCTGGTGAGTTTTTTTGGTCTTGTTCTTTTCCATTGTTGTCTGCTCAGAATGTGAATACCCCAGTGCTGCTTTCGATTACAGCAACAATTAAATAATCTGGCATATATGGAGGTAAAATTCAGTAAACAAAGTTTTTAGTAAGTACTTAAGCTTGGATTCCTGTGCACAAGGACTTATTTTGTCCCCAAAAAATCTGCGGATGACTTGAAATTCTAGCTTTATAGAAAAATTTTGACTACTGTTGTAATTGAAGTTTGTCTCGGGTCCTCAAGGTGCCAAATTAAAAGGAAATCGATGTTACAGCATTAATAGCACAAATGTGTCTTTTAAGTAACTCCACTTTCTGTATATTATCCCCAAGGCCTGATTTCTTTCATAACACTTCAAATGTTCTCTGTATCTTTTTTAATTGTTTTCTTCCCTTTTTGAAGTTACCTGTTTCTTTTTTCCCTCTCTTTGATTTCTGTTAGTAAGTACCATATCACATGCAGTTTTTAGAAGCAAAGACTGGTGCTGGCTATGAAGAAGCACAGCTTATCTGGATTAATTCCAGACAAGTTGTTTTTTGATTTTTTTTGAGGAAATTGTGGTTTGGTTTTTGAGTGGTTTTCTGTTTGCTTGTTTTCCCTCATTCCTTCCAGACTTTATTACATGAACTTTATTACATGAACTATTTGTTAAAGGAGAATTTAATTTCCTGGAATACATGTATATATACATATGTACATACATATATATTTTCTTTTACAGATTTTATGTTCAGAATTGGCACTTCAACAAAACAACTTTTGAGCTAATAAAATTTGCTTAAAATTAGTGACATACTTAACTTTTTGCTTTGAGAAACTCTTTTCTAGGAAAAAATTCATATAAAAATTTTTGTAGAACATTTTATCTGCACATTTAAACTATTAGCTCTGTAATTTGCATGGTATTTTCTGCCTGTTTGGTAGTTCTTTAATTATTGCAGTAGTTCTTTTCATTATTGCAGATTAGAACTGCATAGTCAAAAGCAGAATTCAGTTTACTCAAGATGACTTATTTCAAAACTATTCAGTGAATTCTGTGACAAAAGTGTTTTGGTGTTTAAAAGTAAAAATAACAGATGTCTTAAACTAAACTTTACAGCTGAAAATACCAGCGTTGAGTATGCAAGTCACCAACTGGCAACTGCAGTGACATCAGTTCTTAATGGGTCAAAGGACGATGAGCACCTGCATGGCGATACAGGAATTTGGAATTACACTGTATGAAGAAACTTGGATGGTTCATACAGAATGTAAATTAAATTGAACATGTACTATGCCACTAAGATGACTTACCTTCTTGTGAGTATTCTTGACTTTATGAATTTCTGCCCTAAAGCAAATGGAATGTAATAGAGGGAGGGCTCACCATTATGAGAATGGTTGGCTAGTTTCTGAGAATATTTCTAACGCTTCTTTGCTAAGACCGCTATTTGGCACAGATTTACAGGTTCTGTGTGTCTAGTCCCAGGTTTTGCTATTTTCATTTATCAAGTGTGCTAACAGTTGGAGTAAATACAAAACAGCTCAGGACGAGTGCTGTAAGATGTTGTGTGAGAGGTACTAAATACAATATTAAGAACATGTTATTTCATCTATATGCTAGAAAGTTTTCTGTGCACACTTTAGCAGAAAAAGAAACGTTTTCTGCCACAGCCTTGCAGAACACACCACTCCACCCATCCGTGTTAAAAGGTTGATGCGGTCTTTGACTGTCAGGTTAAATGAAAGCTGTTCATAATCTGATAGAAAGGTGCAATGAAATGACTGAATTGTTAAAAAAGCATAGTTGTGTTAAGGGAATAGCTGGCAGTTCTCTGTACGTAATACGGAATAAAATGGACTCTTTCAACATAAGCTGTGAAAACATCATTTTAGCAGTCGGTGAACGCCGAGAACGCCGTCTGCGGTCATTCTGCCGCCTCCTATTGAGCGGTTCGTGGCCCGTCTGCCCTCTAGTACATGCTTCTTGCGGCCTTCCCCTCACGGCGGCACCCGCGTGGGGCCTCGGCCCGGCCCGCGGGGCCGTCGTGCTTCCGTTTCCGCTCCCGCTCGCGGGCGGCGCGGGGTGATGTGGGTGCTGGGCCGCTGGCGGTGAGGACCGGGGCGGAGCCGGGCCGGGG
>VZRJ01009443.1:312821-459241 GCA_013397565.1 Ptilonorhynchus violaceus | reverse complement strand
TGTCTCGCATTTCATATGCCACACTAGAGGAACTTGAGTGCTGGATATTGAGCTAGGGTATATATTGCCATTTAGGAAATGTTGCTATTTAAAAATAGAGTCCAAATGGTTTTTGGCTGTTAGACCCAACTAAAGTTTAAAAAATTGTTTGCTTTGTAATTCTGTTTGTTCATTTGATAGATGCATAATTTTAAGGTTATCTTTTTCCTGTTTGACTAGAGTTGTTAGTAAGTAGGAATTTTTCAGACTCACACACCACCATCCCATAATTTAGGATATTATCTTTGAGAGTTTATGTATTACGCCTTTCTGGATTCTATAATTGTTATAAAAGGGGAAAATGAAAATAGGTGACATAATGCCACTGCTTAAGGAGTTTGGGTGATTTTATTTATTATTTGGGGGGTTTTTGGGGAGAGTGAAATGTTTGAGTTTTTGTCTATATTTTTTGCTTGTGGTTTTTTTAAAGTTTCCTTACTGGAAAAAGTTACAAAGAAAATCTGGAAAAAAAAGTAGAAATCATCTTTATTATCTTTTATAATAGGTGAAATTATTTTAAACTACATAAGTTGAGTTAAATGTATGAATTTTTTATACTGAATACAATTGAGGGATACTACAGAGAAAATAATGTTTGTTTCAGGGGCTATGTATTTGCTTATTTTTGTTTTCACTGATTAATTCTATTAATTGTGAGAAGATAACTTCTTCAGGTTATGCTAAATTCTTGCCAGCTACATATCTCCATTTCAGTTACCAAGAATGGAGCTACTGATGAAAATTCTTGTTTTCTCAGTGTAGCACGTTTTTCTGCAGTAACTTTGTGATAATTATTTGGAGCATCAAAGTGGATCCAGGAAGATTTTGATCTCTTATGTGCACTCATACGTTCAAAAAATACACCAATCTAAACAAACGTGTGCTTTTGACATGTCTTCAAACATGAGTTTATCGAAGGAATTTTTGTTAGTGCATGGTGGAGTGTAGCACCATCAGACTTTTCAAATGAAATACAAATAATTTAATCAGATAAAGATAAGAAGAACAAGGAATAATATTGAATCTACAGATAGACTGTAGATTATTAAGAAGATCTACCTAGCCTTTCATTCTTGAGTTTCACTCTTAGCTAAGAAATAAAAATTACTACAGCAGGTAAGACTTTATATGTCTTTATACTTCAAAGACTATCTGCAGCATTTTTTTCCCAGACAAATTAATTTTATGAATAAATACTATATAATGCATTATGTTTGAATAATCTTTTTCTTGATTTCTTGCCACCACAGGAGGACACTGAAACATATTCTTTGAATGCAGAAATGTCATATCACACATTAAACTTTCTATCCTGGATTCTTTGGTATTAAGACAGACTTACTTTTTTTCGTGAAGTGCCACCACCTTTGATATACTGTTATTTCTCATGTTTATTTAGGTGTCTTCACTAGCAAAACCTGAAAAAAACATAACCTGACTGAGAAGTCATCTGATAAAAAGAAGTAAAAAATAACTATTGATAACCAAACAATTGATTCCCCCCGACAAGCCATTTGTCAAATGAGAAGCTCTTTTGTCATTTGATATCTATTTTAAACTATTATGAAGACACTATATTAGTAACCAACTTTTATATCAAGTTTTTTTCTCTTTACTGATGGCCAAGATGGTGTAGCTTTTCCTGACCGCCCACAGAGTAAATCAAAAGTTTTCTTTACTAGAGACAAGCTGATGTCTGTCTAGAAGTTCTAATGTAATAGGTGAGAGAAACTTCATTCAAATTATTCTTTTATGGGTGTTGTGGGTCAACTCTGTTGACAGCTAAGCACCACACAGCTGCTCTCTCCCTCCTCCCCACAAGGGATGAAAGAGAATCAAGTGTGAGAAATCTCATGGGTTGAAATAAAGACAATTTAATAGGGAAAGCAAGCCCACACATGCAGGCAAAGCAAAATGAGGAATCAATTTACCCATTAGTAGGCAACTGTTTAGCCCCTTTCCTTGAGAGCAGGGCTTCATCATGATTAGCAGATCTTGGAAGGCAAACACCATAACTCCAAACATGCTCCCCTCTTCCCTCTTTGTCAATTTTTATTGCTGAGCATAGTGTACTATGACACGGGACATCCCTTTGTTCGGTTAGGGTCAGTGTGTCCCCTTCTAATTTCTTGTGCATTGCTCTACTGCTGGTAGAGCAGCATGAGAAGCAGAAAAGGCCTTGAAACTGTGTAAGCACTGGTCAGCAAAATCCAAAATATAGCACTATATACCCTGTCTTTCTTATGAGATGGCCATGGCAATAAAGATACTGAGCTATTTTGATGATCTTACAATCCTAAATTGGCAAAGCTTGGCAGAAGACAATGCATGGGATTGAGTGGAACACAGAAACAGTTTACTTATAGGACAGAGCATTCTTGTGGATATTGGATAGAGCGGATCAGAAAACAGACTGTTTTTAAAGCCTTTAAAAATTACTTCAATGTCCAGCTTAGTGTATTTTGTTCAGAGCTTTGATTATGCAAAGAGATATGCCAGCATAATGTGGCCTTTAGCTCCTGTTTATCATATTTAAATGATTATCCCACCCAAAACCAACACACTTCTCTTACAGAATATATATCTCACTATGTACTGAATAAAATTGTATTGTTATGATAGCACAGCTGTACACACGGCAATATGCCTTGCAGTTACTCATTGAGTCTCATTTGTTATGCATTTGTAATAATGCCGGTCTCATTCCTGTGATATTAATGGAAAGAACGTGCTGGCATTTTAAATAGAGCCTCTGATTTGTGGCATTATTCAGCTGAATAACTATTTAAAGCTTGCACACAGAAATATTTGCTGTACAGCACAATTACTGAAGTGCATTATCAGCATGAGAGCATTATAAGAGCTGTGGATTCTGAACTTTAAAGATGAGAAATGTAAAATTCCTCCTGAAGTGAAAGTGTTACTAAGGAATGTGTGATGACAACAATGATGATAGAGAACTGCAACACAGAAATTGAGATTTTTTTTTAATTAGTAGTAGTTTTTGCTGTAAAGTATACCTTGAAAATATTGAAATTACTCTTTAGCAATAGAAGGGAATTGTAGAAAAGATTTCACAATTTGATGATAAGAAACATACTGAAAATTTGCATGAGCCATGAAAAAATTCCAGACTTAAATGGGGAGAAAAATGTTTATAATAAAAATATCTGCCTAAAATTATCTTTTACATATGTTACAAATATCATGGGAACATATGAAGAGATTATCAATATACTCCTTAGAATTACTTTTGTTATGCCATATCCTATTACTTGTGATTTTTGAAAGACAATAAAGTTGACATAATTTGCCTGTACAGTTTTTAACAAAAAATAAATATGCAAATGTACTTCAGAGTTTTAATTTTACCAGTATTGTATATCCCTAAAATATATTCTTCATGTTAAACAGACTATATAATGTGTATAGGAGTTGCCAGAGCAAAATAATCACATATCCTGCAACCACAAATTATCAACACATTAAGCAACTTACCCATCATTGCGGTAGAAATCAGATATTGCAGTTTTTCAGCACTATAGATCACAAGACTTATTGTGTATAAAATACACCATGTTCACCAGAATTTTGAATTAATTTCTATGTAGGAATTCTAAACACATATTAGTTTGAAACCACCTATGATGATGGTAATAATAACAATAATATTAATTATTATTATTATTAACCTGTGAATATTATAATAAATAAATTATAACAGCTGAGCTAATTTATTCTGGTTTCATTTGATCTTCAAGAAGTATTCTGTAATCCTCCCTCATTTTGACAAACTGATATAAGGTAATAGAGTCTAAACATTAAGGTATTTTACTACTGACCTCTGCTCTGGATTGATATTTACACTGAACAATGGAAATTCTTTAGCATGTTTGCCAATAATCACTTTATTTGTTCACTTTAATCTCTTAACTAGTTTTAAATTCAGTCAGTCTCTTTACTTCCTTGGAATTCATCCTTGTTTATGTAACTCCTACTTGGGTCAGTCATTCAGCTCATATCCTGATATCTGTTTCATTAACATAATTTTTGACCAAATCTCTTAAAGTCAGTTTGTTCTACTTATGGCCACCAAAGCAAAATAACGAAATGAAATTAGTCTTACTT
The DNA here is from genome assembly GCA_013397565.1 of Ptilonorhynchus violaceus. Lineage (NCBI taxonomy): Eukaryota > Metazoa > Chordata > Aves > Passeriformes > Ptilonorhynchidae > Ptilonorhynchus > Ptilonorhynchus violaceus. The sequence continues at coordinate 455,074 of VZRJ01009443.1, read as the reverse complement.
CATATGTAAGTGAATATATATATATACTTTATATATATTTATCACCCTAATTTAAAAGAAAAATGTTCTATTCTCAGATTTAGGGATTGATGAGTTAATTAATAATCTGCATTAATTAATAGTTTGCAACTTGTGTTTCTTTCTTCCACAATTGCAGGTACTGCAAAAGAAATATATGTAAAAAGTAACCAGGCATAACCATTTGTCAAAATGGCAACCTTAGAATGTAAGGAATATTATCTCAATTTACTTTGTGTTCCTAATTCTGCAAGGATGATCTGCAAGAGGAAGCTTCCAGAAAGTCAGACTTCTAGTCTTCCCTGATCATTGTACCAATAGCAAAGGGATTGAAAGGAAGTTTCCTTCAGACATCTGAGTCAGTTATCACAGTTATATTATCAAAGATGTATGTCTTTTTCCCACTTTTCCACCTACAGTGTCCATGTTGTCTTTGTTGTTTTCCTGAATCCAAAACTAAAAATATTTTCAAACAGAATGTGCAACATTAGCACTTTTTGGACTAAAAATGTAATTCAGAAATGTTGCTCTAATTAATATTTTTGTTGAAAATTTTATTGGAGCGATCCAAGGAGGAAACAGCAAAAACAGACATCTCATGAGCAATGTCTTCAGTTCAGAGCTAAGATACACTGAAAGGCATAAAACAGAGCTGAATGTCTAGTCCAGAGCGGAGATAAGCAGACCTGAGATACCAGCAATCTGACAATACTCCCTGCAGTGCATATATTCCATCAGTCTGGCAGCAATGGATTTATTTAAGAAGGGGACTCGTGATATGTGTCTGATTTCTGCAGCATGCATATGTAATTTGTTTGCTCTTGGCTAACGACTTTCTTTTTTCCATTTTTTGTTTTTGTTCTTTCCACCTTATCTCAATCTTTCTTGAAACAGATGACTCTTAAAAAATAAACAAAAAATACTGGCAGCTTTCAGGCTACCTTTCCATCTTGAACTTAACAGACAAATGGTATGAAACTTGTAATCACAGTATTCAAAGCTGCCTTTGCAATCTGTTGTTTGGCAATTTGCAATTAGGGGGTGGAAAGATTTAAATGTTTTAAGAGATGTAATTTTCCTATCACAGCTCTTAGTGTTTCAGCTATGATCTTCTTCAAAGAAAGGAGTGGGAGATGCCAAGGCGAAGGGGAGTTTTTGAGGTGGCCAAATGATCTTAGCACTTCTTTTAAATTTTGGCAGTCTTCATGCCCTGACTCTTGCAGACAGACCTCTCAGCCCAACTCAAGGTTCCTGAGTGCAATATGTGGAAGGATCTTCTGGCAGGAATCGTAGCAAAATCAACATCTTAGTTACAAAGGAATTACACGTCAGGTCTTGGCTCTGTAGAAATTTCACAGCACCTCTCTCTTACAACCTTAATTCTACAAGATGCTAGAGTATTGGATAACGGCATGAAAACAACATAAACAAGATCTCTGTGTTTAAAATCTGGGAAAATGTTGAGACCGAAGCCATATTTGGGTATATTCTGTATTGAAAGCTATTTAGGTTATATTCAGAGTAAATAAATCAAACAAAAATTGTCAAAAAATAGCTCTCCAGATGGTCTTCTCGGGGCCTGCAGTTTTCATGCCCACAGTGCCAGCTACTGGGGGACCACCATGAGTGGCTTTAGTGCCACCAGCTGGAGTCAGAATGGGGGCATAGAGGACTTTGGCCTGTGATGACGGTGACTGGAGAGAATGGGTGGGCTCAATGTCAGCTACTGGAACGAGTGAAAGTCTCTGCTGCAGCTACTGGGACAGGCATGTTGTGTATCCTGAAAATCAGCTATTGGGGGGGACTGGTGTGAGTGAAGCTAGTGAGGAGGTTAGTGCTGGTGACTGGAGCAGAACTGCAAGTTGCAGTAATTGTGTCCTAGTGCCTGCTGCTGGAGCAGGCCAAGTGTCTGTACCTGACCCAGAATGATATGTGATGGGGTTTGCATGCCTCATTCTCTAGCAAGCTACAAAATTGATGAACCAGTGGGTAGAAGGCCCTTGGTCCAGCAATGAGTATCAGAGCAGAGGGTCTGTGCTGGTATTCAGGGGGATCTGTGAGTGTGGGGTGACAGTGAGCTGAGTGTGAGTGTGTATAGCTGTTTGCTGTTTAGCATCAAGCTGAACTTTTAAAAGAGTAGAAGACCTGCAAAGTGCTTTATAAGGCCTGGGATCCACACAGTGGTATCAGATGGACAAAGGGCCATGCTGCGCCAGTACTCCCAGTGATTGACAAATGTGGGTGTCCCTGTAAATCTTATGAATCTGAAGCATGGTGAGTTTGCATTTTTACTCATGAAGTTCAGTCTTTACCAGATAAAGAATCATAGAATCATACAATATGCTGAGTTGGAAGAGACCCATCAGGATCATTGAGTCCAACTCCTGGCCCTGTGCAGGACATCGCCAAGAATCACACCATGTGCCTGAGTCCAAATGCTTCTTGAACTCTGTCAGGGTGGTGCTATGACCACTTCCCTGGGGAGCCTGTTCCAGTGCTCAAACACCCTCTGAGTGAAGAACCTTTCCCTGATATCCAACCTAGACCTCCCCTGACTCATCCTGACACTGTTGAAAAGATCAGTACTTGCTGTGAGAGACGGAAATGCTAATGCTTAATGACTCAAACAATCAGCCATTTGCAAAAGCAGCAGCTGCTTTGCTGAGACCAGGTTTGCACCCCCTAGCCAAAAGGGAGAAGGAGAGTTTTTGGGTGTGTTGTGGTGAAACGTCTGATCTGTGTAAGAACAGCCTGGCTGCAAAAGCATCCTCTACTGATGGATGACCATGACAAATTGACCTTTGTTTAGCAACAAGCTGGGTTTTGAGCCAGATAAGAGAGAAGACTGATAAGAAACAGATCGTTCAGAGGTGGGGTAATGCTTTTTATCATGCCAATTTCCTCCCTTACTAAACTGGCTCAGTTGTAAAACTCCCTCATCCCAGGGAAGGAATTGGGACCTGGGAGAGTCACATTTACATGTAGTCCTGAAGGTATTCATCCCTTCTGTTGGGGCATAAATGGCTTAACTATGCTGATGTGAGAGGCAACTGTCATGTCTCAGAACGTGTAATAAACCATCAAAGACCCCCAAGCACCCCCAGACTCATTTCTGGAGCCTTCCACTATGATTCACAGTGTTTCAAAAGACAATATAAAAAAACCTCTCCTCCCAAGGGGAGGTACCTGGGCATTCCCACATTACCCTGAAGGTATATCAACCTACTGAATTCTAGGTTTCATGGGCTTCCCCTACCCCCAGCAGATCAAGACTGCAACCATCACTTTGATATACAGCCATCAAAATTGTAAAAATCAAGTCTTGTTGCTGAATCCACAGGTGGTGATGGCTTTGCACTATTAACTCTTACCCTTTCTTTCTCTTTCTTTTCCCTATGTATTTTCTTAAGTGATATCTTTATACTTTTATGTTGTATTTCTATGGATAATAACCAAAACGGCTATATATCTCCTTTCCATTGCAACCAAATTGTTCTAAAATAAACCCTACATATATAAATAATATAATATATACACCAGTCATTCAGTGTTGTTTCACTCTAATCCTCCCCAAGGGATCTCTTAACAAGAACCTCACTTACCCTGCCGCAGGGGAGGGTTGTAACACTTGTCTCTCCTCTTCCTCTCACAAGGAACTTGTGACTGCAATGAGGTCTCCCCTCAGTCTCATCTTCTCCAAGCTGGACAAATCAAGTGATCTCAGCTGTTCCTCATAAGGCTTCCCCTCCAGACCTTTTACCACACTTGTTGCCCTCCTTTGGAGGCTCTCTGATGGCTTAGTGCCCTTTTAATATTGTGGTGACCAAAACTGTGCATGATATTTAAGCTGAGGCCGCCCCAGTGCAGAACAGAGTGGGACAATCCCCTCCCTTGCCCGGCTGGTGATGCTTTGCCTGCTGCATCCCAGGACATGGTTGGCCCTCCTGGCTGCCATGGCACTGCTGACTCATAGTTGACTTGCCATCGACCAGGACCCCAAGGTCCCTTTCCACAGTGCTACTGTCCAACATCTCCTTCCCTAGTCAATATGCACAACTAGGGTTGCCCTGTCTCAGGTGAAGAATCCAGCTCTTTCGCTTGTTGAACTTCATAGGGTTGGTGATTGCCTATCTCTCTGCAGGAGGTCTCTCTGCAGGAAGGAATGTAACTTGTCTATCTGCACTTATGTTGTTTATGAATCTTGTGTATAGGTGCTGTTGAAGTCAGCACCTTGGCTGTGGTGGTTCATACAGCTGGCCATGCATAGGACACATGCTGAGCTTTGCTGCTGGTTGAACCTGCAGTTTGCCACAGAGACCTTCTGGTCCCTGGTGTCCAGGACCGGAGGCCAACAGCAGGGCAGAAGGAATTCCTGGGTGTTAAGCTGCTGAAAGCAGCGGTAGCTCCTAACATTCCTTAATGACTGAGATACATTTTCAGACAATCTGTGGAATAAATAATAATACTTTATGAGTACTTTAAAAAGTAAACCTGTTACAAATTTTAACCACGTGGAGACTAAAACAACTGTTTCTTCCGTTGTTTCACAGAAGCAAATTTCAGTGACAATAACTATAGAAAAACCCCTGAGAGTAAGGAAACATTGCCAATTTTCAAAAGTGTCTTTTATTCAAAATATTAGAAAAACTAGAATTTTTATCTAAAGTATAAAATCCAGCAGAGTAATCTGAAGTGTTCAGACCATATAACTGTCCAGAATAAAGCTGGTTGTGATATGAGACTTTAAAAGATTTATCATTTTAATTTTTCAGTGTGGGAAAATGACTTTAAAATGCTAAAAATAAGAAGCTTATTTGTATTCCAAAATGAACCTCTGATTCAAGAAAACCTAATATGAAATTGTATATACACTAGTATAAATAATTTTTAATGCACTGTTCAGAATTTTCCTTATCTTTATTCTTCTGTGATGTCTTCCTTTGGGAAACTAGTCAGTTTTGATTATCAGAGTGAATGTTCTTGGTCATGATTGAGTCTATGTATGAGGGTGTGGCTTATTGGTCTCAGTATATACTAACTCACTGAACGTGAGCAATCACTTAAAATTTTTCTTCAAAGTTTCAACCTCAAAAAAACTGCATGCACAGGAAAGGGCCAGAGTCAGCCCTTGGTAAACAGAAAAACCTGCAGAATGGATGTGGCTGCAGCTGGTAGTAAATCTACTGGAACTATCACAAAGAATAAAGCAGAAGTGAAAAAAACATTTTAAACTTTTACTAAGTGTATTTTATGCTTCCTTTTCAGCTAGTCTTGTGTGCAGAATCCTATCCTAGAGGCTGTAAGGTGATAAGAGTGATGGAGCACCTCTCCTATGAGGAAAGGCTGAGAGGATTGGGGTTGTTCAGCCTGCAGAAGAAAAGATTCTGGAGTGAACTTATTGTGGCCTTTCAGCATCAGAAGGGAGCCTACAATAAAGATGGAGAGGGACTTACAAGGAGTGAATGTAGTAACAGGACTAGGGAGAATGGCTTTAAACTGAAAAAGAGTAGGCTAAGATTAGATATTAGGAAGAAATGCTTTACTGTAAAGATGACAAGGCACTGGTACAGGTTGTCCGGAGAAGCTGAGGATGCCCCATCCCTGGAAGTGTTCAAGGCCAGGTTGAATGGGCTTTGAGCAACCTGGTCCAGTGGAAGGTGGCCCTGGCTGTGGTGCAGTAGTTGGAGCTGGATGATCTTTAAGATCCCATCTGGCCCAAACCATTCTATGTTTCTGTGATTCTATTTCATAACAGAACAGGACCTAGAATGTGATAAATACAAAAGTATTTTCACTCTGTTATTACTGATATACATGTATAATCTGGCTTCAGTCGTTTAGTTAGCACCAAAGATTTTCTCTGGCTTTCCATTAGCAAGTGAGTTTTATAAAGTTATCTTCTAAATATAAATGCCAACAAATACAGACAGGAAAAAGTATAATTTGCAGTTATAAAGTTCATTTCTATTATTCTCTTTAGTGCTAGCATTATCCAGATTACTCATTAGCAATAAAACTATTTAAATTTCTGTACTTGAATCCAGACATATAATTTATTCAATAAGTTAACCAAATATAATTTATTCTTTCATAGTTTAATCACCATTTTTTTCTGTAGCAGTTACAATTGCTAATAATTTCAGCTTCTGTGTCTCCTGTGTTACCAACCCTTTGAAAGACAGCAGAAATACTGACGTAAGAGTATAAAATAGTAAATTACTTGCAAAAGGAATATTGTGTCTTCCATATAATTCTGTATTTTTAAAACCTCTGAACTCACTAGCTACAAATAATAAGTAGGTATCTTTGAACTACTTCACTCAGTTTGAGAGTACTTGATAATAGCCTGGTGTGGTCTGATCTACAGTAAAAACAAGTGATTCATTTCCTTACAAAGTTTTTTGCAAGAACTTCACTACTTGTTGAAGCCCCTTGGACTGCTTTTTCATTGCATTAATATGCCCCAAAATAAGCACATTTTCTAAGAAAAGGGCATTTCACATTACAGAAATATTCATGTATGGAAAATTACGTGCTATTTCTCCCATGTCTGTGAAATTCAGCCAAATTTACTTTCATAGGGAGATTTCAGAAGAGCAAAAATATTTTCTCCACTTTGTTCCTCAGCAAATTCCTTTTTTCTTCCAGCTGGCTGTGGGGCACTCTGGCGATGGAGTATACAAAGAAAAGCCTTTAAAAAAAAAAAAAAAAGAGAAGAAGGAAAAGGAAATGGAAAAAAGAGAAAAAAATGGGGAAAAAAGGAAAAAATATTTTACTTCCCTTACAGTGTCACTAGCCACTTTAATTTGATCATTGAGTAGAATGCTTTTTCTGAACACATGCCTTTCTGCTGAGGTGTAGCAAATGCACTTTGTTACAGTACAGGAAAGAAAATCTATTTGTACTTGGCTGAAATTGCAGCTGTTGTCCGTTGATCCTTATGTTCCTCTGAGTTTCCATATTCATACTTTATATATACACTAAATCAATATCTTGAGTGTTCCATTTTGATGTCAAACTGATTTTCTGAAATTCTTCTTTTTAAATAACTTTTCACATAATCAGAACTGTCCAGTTCACTTATCACAGTGAATTCACAACATTTCTGTCCTTTCTTGCTCACTTCAAGTTTCTAAAACAATGGGACAAAAAAAAAAATCTTAGCCACATGAATAAATATGTTCCTGGAATATATATTTAGAAAAAGTTGAAAAGGTTGCATCCAGAGACCAACATTGTATAATATTAGGCAGTGCTGCAAAAGATTGAAAATTAGTTAGTCCCAATGTCTTACAATGAGAACAGTTTATCAGTCTTCACTGAAAATTGTGATCTTTGGGTATTCACATTTTTTATTAAAAATTTAGTTGGTTTTTGTTGTGGTTTAGGGGTTTTTTGTTTGTTTATTCATGGTACAGTGTTTTAGGTTCTTTGTATTTTTTTCAGGGGAGGGCTGTGTCAGGGTCTGCTTCCTTCCAGTTAACAAGATTGTTGTGCTCCTTCGAATTCAAGGTAATCTGTTAGGATCAGAAGAACGCCTAGAAGAACAGACAACTGTTTCATCATAACATTTTGTAATAGCCTCTTTACACCCTTACCGTGCTTACTATTTTCTTGTAAATGTCTTTTCCCTTTTCATTATTCCATTTTGCCTCACATGACATTTTCATTCCACTTCTGCATGGAGAATGTGTTTCATCGAGTTTAGAAATTTAAGGGTGCATATCACTACCAGTAACCAGTGTAAATGGGAACCACACCCTATTTAGGAGTTCACATGAAATTGCAAAATAGAACAATTGACAGAAACAGACCCTTTCTGAGATTCATTGCTTAAAGAAACAAATTAACTTGCTCAGTATCACTCAAATCTTGAATGCTATTACCAATTAAACTGTAAGTACTGCTAAAGCTGAGGTTAGGTATTGTGACAGTTGCTTATATCTGCTCTATGTTAGACTGTTCTGTTTAACTTCTCACTCTGCTCTAGAATAATAAGAACAACTCTTGACATTAAAGGAATTATCAGATTTAAAACAGAAAAAATCAGGAATTATGAAATGCTTTAATAAATGGGACCCAAACATGGAAAATGTAAGTGATTCTTTTGAGTATCACACTGTATCTCCTCCTGTGAAGGAAATAGAAACCCTGAAGAATATAATTTGTTGCCCAAGGAAGCTCTGCACCATTAAAATCTATATCCTCCCTCCTGGAGAATTAAAATAGGATAAAAACCTTAAAACTGACTAAAAAAGTCATTGCCAAGAAGAAAGAGTTGGATTATGATTATGATTATTATTATTGGGGTTTTTTCAACTAAAAAACTTTTTGAACTATTGTTGTTTGAAGCCTGTCTAAAACCACAAATAAATTAAATTAATAATATCTTCCCAGTAATTTTATCATGGAGTTCACTTTTATGACTATGAAATTTGTTTTGGCAAAATGAATCTTACTATGTAATTAAAAATTTAAAGCTATTGTGTAGAAAGAAATCTCTCTCTCTCTCTCTTTCTCTCTCTCTCTTTCTCTATATATATATCCTGAATGATTTTGAGTTTAGTTATTTGACCTTTCTCACTCTTTTATCAATTTGCCTTGCTCTTCCATTTTATACCAGTTCATCCGTATAAGAAAAAGGCTGAACTGCAATGCCCATAAAGCACATAATTCTGTCTCCCAGAAAGTGTACCGACACAGCTCTGAACAGAGAAGAATTTTATGACCACTATGCATAGTTAGTCAGTATGTTACTACTTCAGAAAGAAGATTAAATCCTAGGGAAAACGTGTAACACAAATCACAGACGAAATGATGGAAATGCAGTTATATACAAAGTAGTAGCTAGTCAAAATGATGATTTCTTCTGCAAAAGAAAGAAAAATTAAAGTATCAAAACTATTAAAGTATCAAAATCAAAACCTTTTCATTTTAATGAGAAATCTCTGAATAAAAGTTTTGACATCCGTTATGGGATGGAAACTTCTGCAGAAGTTCTCTATTTGGCAGGACAGCTAAAAAAGAAATACATGCATTTTCTGCAAGATTTTTTTAAACTAAATCATATTAAAATTATATACATGACAAGATAGTTCATCTTTATATGTGAATGTAGAGTCTTGCATAATTGAAGAAAAAGATGTGACTATATCTGCAGCATGTGACCTAAAATTGACCGGTTTTTAGTTTAAATCCTATTCAATTGTACGATGTTCCCATAAATAATATTTTAACATTCCTAAAGTATTATGAAATTTCCAACATTTGCTGGTTGCCTTAGTTGCAGCCAGTAACAGATGCTTCAAAACATAAGCCAGGTCATGAGCCACAGGGCTGGATAAACAGCTTTAAAAAAATAAATACATGAAATGCTCTATTAATTATACTAGCTAAGTTGCAAAATTTCCATTGCCTTGACTCTTTATTTTCCTCTGCTGTAAACAGAGCCAGAAACTTAGTCTGAGTCAGACAAGCCCCAGTTTACATTGTTCTGCCAAGTTGCAGATGTCATTTATTCTCTGCCATTAAAATATAAACAGACTTTTAATTTACTGAATATTTAGAAGAGAGGAAGTATGGTCCAAAACATTTATTTTGGAGCCCCAGGTTCTACAAAAGTTTGGGATTTCTAGTAACCTCTGATGTCTACAGAAGAGGGACAAATAGTGTTTCAAAAGTATTTTGCTCTCAAATATTCATAGCATCATTAGTTTCATAAAAATAACCAATTCTCACATGCTGCATCTTGGGGCATTCTTTTTTGGTTGGGTTCCTTCTGTTGCTTACATGCATGTATTTGTAAGTGCTAATAATGTGTAATACCAACATTATGCTTTTATTTTTCTCTGGTTTTGCAGGTACCTTCTTAGTTCACAAAAAACTTGTTATTGCTTTGAGAGTCTGATTAGAGATGAAGGTGTTTATTATTGGTATTATATTTAAAATTTCCAGTGTTTCTATTGGAAAAGCAGAAATGTTTATGAGGTGCAGTGATAAATTCAAAGTATTGTATGTTAATACAATGTTTTTCACTAAGTGATTTTGATATTAAACCTTCTTTGGAATTTATATTGGGTAGAGGATAAGGTCAATAGGCAAGTATTTCGTCTATTCTCCAGTTACATGTGTCTAAATTTGACAGAGAGTAGTGTTTCGGAGGATGACCCAGAGGTCAAAACATTCAGAGTGCTTCCCTCCTAATTGTTATTTTTTTTCCATTGATTTTGTTGAAATTTGGAGGAGAGTAGTGGATGCTACATGTCTGCAGACTTTGCAATAGAACCTAAAGCTGTGTAAAAGAATCTTTGAATCCGGTAAAAAGAACAGTTTTATTTGACTGTTCACTGATTTGTCTTCATTGGTCATGATCTGCCTGTGGCAAAGCACTTCTCCTTGGGATTGTGAAGTTTACTCTCCATGATGTTTCTTCTAACAGTGTGAATATTGACTTGCACTTATAAAGGTCAGGCAGCTCCTAATGTTATTGGAAGTGAGAACACTAACTCCAGCAATGCTCTCTAAGAAGAATTTAACCTTCAAATGGCAAAAAGTGCTCACAAGAGCCAGGACTTCAGCCAGCTTGAAAGTTAACCTTACTTCTCTGCAAACACAAATGTGGACTTCAGTGTTGCCCCAGCAGAAGAAAAAAATAATTAAATAATTAAATGGATTAAGGATTCAAGAGTTATATACCTATCAGGTATTTTATTTTACTCTTTAAAAGGCTGTTAGATGGTATGGAAAGAGTGACTTTTGGACTTCTTGGCTTCCAAAACAAATAATGGCTTCAACTTTTAAAAGCATTGTGTAGAAAGATAAAGCATCCCTTTTCTCTATTGTTCTGACATCAGATCAAAGAAGTTGATTCCCAGTGAAGCACAGCAAGCCAGTAAGCTCACCTTTGAAAATTCTTTTGTATTTGCTATCATGCAGATTCAAGTTCAGAGCACAGCTAAGGTAATTTAAGGTCTGTAGGAATCTGGCTATTACCGATCGGGTCCTGGGGTACAAAACAAGAAGGATGACAGTGTAGTAGCAGAACTGCAAATGAGAATGGAAGCTCACTTTTCATCTTGATGGAGTGTAAAAAATAATATTTTTAATTTTTAATGCAACACATTTATATTGTGGCAGTAGTGGCAGTAGGCTCATATTGCATATAAATGAAGATGATTATTTGGTTTGTAGGAGAGTGAAGAAGACATTTTGATGAAGAGTATACCAGGAATGTAATAAAAAGGAAGAAATATGTGTAAGTCTTGGCTGTTTAGGAAAGGCATTGCTTTCTGAGTTTGGGCACCTTTTTTTAAATGCATTATAAATTTCACAGTTGTAAGTTTGACATCTGGCAGATTTGAGACTCTGTAAAAATCATCCTTAATGGCCTTTCTGCCTCATCAGTAAGGCCATCATTCAAGTAACAAAATGCCAATCAGTTGCTCTTGTTTTTCTTTAGCTTCAAGATATTGCTGGAGACCTTTTTGCAGAGATCATGATCTCTCTGCTTGATATACCATTTATTATAACTATAGTTAAAGTTCTTCAGGCTTATCCCTTATAACCTCTTAATTTTTTGACTGATTTTTTTTTTTCTCCAGAATAAGACATAGCTTGCTAGGTTTCATTCCCCTTTGACCATCTTCACCTTCCCTGACAGAACAGGTTTTATTATATCAGAAAGACAAGGAAAAGAAAAAATAATTTAAAAAATCCTGTTCATTTTTATTTGAAATATGAAAATGAAAGGTGAACAAACAGCTTTGTTTAAGGTGTTTCATTGTACTGCTATAGATCTAATTAAATTGATTTTTTAAAATGAAAATGAAATTTCATGGTCAATTAGAGTGTGAAATAAACCACTCCTTATGAAAAAAAGAATACAGTATGAAATCAGAGAACATATGTGAATTATACACAGTGCTTAAGCTGTCCTTTTCTCTGGACATTACTTACATCACTCTGTCCCAGTTTCATTTATTTTTGGGTTATCAAGTTAATTCTGGTTAATACAGTCTTACAGTGCACTGGATAATACAAGTATTTATTTTCAAAGCATGTGCCAAATGGTTTCACTCGTTTCTGAAAATTAACCAGAACAAATTTACAATATTCTCTTGGTATAAAATCAAGCAAACACTGGTCTTATTTTCAGCTGTCACAACATTGTAGACATTACCATAATAGAGCAAGATAGTGCCGTTCACTGACACTTGAATCAAATGTAATAATCTTTATGATATGTGATCATATTTGCTAATACCTAATTCATACAAATATAACATAGAATTTAAGCATTGGCTTAAACTTAAGTTCCAGACAGCTTTTTGTATTTTATTTTAAAACTTGCCTTACAGTTTACAGAAGAGAAGGATGCGTTTTTTATATACTACTGTGAATAAAAATATCCTAGTCAAACTTTTATTTACTCGAGTATGTACAAAAAAGTAACTAAGCCAAACTCTCAGAATAAACAATGAAATCTCTGAGTTAGTCTACAAAGAAAAGAAAAAAAAGTATTCTGCAATGTAGGAGACTTCACTTTTAAAATTAAAAATAACAAAAAAACCCAAACCTGCTTTCTTCTCTTAAGTTTCAAACTGTTCATTTCTAAATATATTCATTGTCAAGGAGATTAAACCACAGGTGAATGTGGACCATTTTATTGGTCCACACTCAAACTCACTATCTGAACCACCTGCCACTCTTATATTTTTCATTTTGATACCCAAGTTGCTTTCAGGCTTCTTTACCTCAATTGTGACTTGATTTGTACTAGGACAAGAATACATGATGTGAGCGCAGGAACTAGATTTCTTAACTACCAAAGAGTTCTAAAGGTACAGAGTCAGCTCAGAATTCCAGAAATTTAGAACCACAAAATCTAACTGAGAAAGGAGTTGTACTTTTTGTTGAATCCTAATTTCAACTGCCTTGGTAATTAATTACAACACACATACACCCCCTCAACTCTCAATAATTATTACCTCACAATTTTCAAAAAGAATGGGAAAGCACAAAGTGGTCAGCTTTCCAAAGAAAGGAAGAAAAACAGGCCTTTCCTTGCTTGAATGTCATTAAAAAAATTCACATACCTTTTTACCAGGTCTTCAACACGCTGCTTTGACATTTCTTAGATTAACATGATCACTTCAAGCTGTGGTGCACAAAACTTTGCAGCCTGTTCTATCAAATGTACCTGGGTTGATCAGGTAAACCATAGTGACTGAAGTCATTACTATCTTCTGTCAACTGACTGACAAGAAGTTTTCAGAATTGGCCTTATCCTAGTAGACTGAAACAGCTTAGAAATTTCATTTATTATATTATGCTTTTCCTATTATATTATGGCTTTAAAGCGCTCTTTAATTTTAGTGACATTTTAACATCATTAGTTAATAGTACATTAAATACATATGATTTAGGAAAGAGATATCTTAAAAGTGTCATTGAAAACTTGTGATTTTCCTCACTTTGTAATTAATTCTTAACAGATGAACAAAAGGAGCAGTGATCTTGTAGCAGCAATTGAATTGTTATACAGGGATAAGTCACAATACTGAGGTCTCTGGCATAAGGCACTGCTGCTTAATAGATACTCTTGAAGTTATTTAGGAGGGATTAAATTGCAACAAAGTCACTTAAGATGTGGCTTTTAGGTTCTCTAATAATAATAGTATTAGAAAATAAGTTATTACTAACTATTATAAATAATTTTCCTGAAGCAATGTGCAGCATCTTATAAGGGATAAATCAGTATTTTTCCTCAGCTAGTAGTAGGCTTTGGTTCAAATCCTAAGGACATCCTTAAGAGAACAGACCAAAAATCCATCATGTTCAGTGACCTCAGTCTTTTGTGGAAAGACTATGAGAACAGGTAAACGTATGATAATAATGTTTCAGAGGAAAAGCTTTCTGGCTTTCATCAGTTTGCATTTGAGGTGTTTTCTACATGTGTGATTGTGGCTGTGGGCTAACTAGTGCTGGATGGATTATTTTTTTCTTGAATTGATGTAACTTCTTGAACTTATCTTTTTATTCCACAATACCTTACAGTACTTTGCTCCAGTTTAGATATTTAATGAAAATAAACAATAAATTAATTTACATTGTCTTGAATGTACCATCTGACATTATTTTAATTTGATATTTCCCAGGAAACATGTTTTATAATTAGAAATAAATAGAATTGTGGAATATCCTGACTTGGAAGGGACCCACAAAGATCATCAAGTCCAACTCATGGCTGTGCACACCATGTGTCTGAGAGTGTTGTCCAAATGCTTCTTGAACTCTGTCAGGATGGTGCTGTGACCACTGCCCTGGGGAGCCTCTTCCCGTGTCCAACTACCCTCTGGGTGAAGATCCTTTTCCTATTCATCTCTCTGCCTCAAAACTTTGTAGACCTTTAGCATAAAATTGATTCATTGCACTAACATATCTTTACCCTTTTTGGGTTCCTACAATTGTATAATTTCAATTTCTATGGATATCTGGCCAATATCAGTATCTTGAACAGTTTATACTATCTTTATTGAAAACATAACTCTTCCAGTTTTCTGAAGAATCTATTTTTATCCATTGAAAAAGTCCTTTAATATGACACTAGGAATGATTTTGAATACAAAGTAAAAAAACCTCAAGCATTTTGCAGACAGAAGATATCTCATTTCTATAACAAAATTGTATTTGATATATGGAAGCCAGTCATTCACAACATCATCTGGATATGAAAATACTGGTGATGAATTTTGTGTGTTTAAGTATTAGATATTTTCTCATCTGCTTCTTGTGATTGTTAAAACTGTATTTAAAATTTGAAGCTTCTGATATAAAAGACTTTTTACTCTGTTTTTTCCTTCTGCTACTAACAATACGAGATTATTAAGTAAAGTAACTTTAAGTATGGAAAAAAAAGGCGTTTGAGAGAGTACAGCCTTACCAGTGCAAGTATGTTTTCATTTCCTTTTGTTATTTTTCCCAAGTGGTAGTCATTAAGTGACTCACTAATAGCTACATTATGCCTTTCAACAGTACATTGATTTATTTCATTTGCAACTACAAGTTTATTCTTCATGTTTTTGGAGTAGCCTATCCAACTTTTGGTTTCTGCTGGTTCAGCAAAACTTAATTTTTCCAGCAGCTACCCTAGAGGTTCTATTTTCTACAACAAATGAGTTGTTTTGTTGCACTAATAAAACAAGTTTAAATAAAACTCATTTCAAAAAATACCCAGCACTTCTTTTAACTGACTTGAACATAACATCTTAAAATATTATTCACTATGTTTTCTTATATCAATTTCCCCTTTTCCCAAATAGATGGAGACATTATAGTTTAAATGTTTAATTGCCACTGTTTTCACCTATGGACCAGGTTCCTTTCTCAGACCATGATCTCTTCTCTTGCTAATCTATGACTTGATATTATGGGAATCTCTGGCCATAGTGCCACACTAGAACTGAAGCTCAGGTGGGAAACCAGACTACATAAGCTGGGAAACTGGTCTACTTAGGCTGTGGACACTGAGACACAAAGATTGCGGGTCTTACAAAGATACCCTCTTTCAATATGCAATCTATTATTCTAAGAGGTATTTTCCCACACAAACAGGTATTTTCCTAAGAAACTTAATTTTATTGGAAAGATATTATTTAAACTGAAACCCAGTATAGATAGAAGTGTTGCAACTATGTGTCTTAATCTTAGATATGCAGGCTTGTGCCATTAAAGCCTTTAAACAACTTCATAGTGCATCTTTGGCAACACAGCTCCTTTTTCCTTTTCTTTTTTTTTTCTTTTTTTTTTTTGTGTCTGTAAATTTGTAGTTTAAAAATATCTCAGAATACTGTAGATTTTTAAAAGCTTCATTTTTGCGTGTTCTATTTCTCAGTGCACATGCACAATATACTATACCACCTCTATGATGATAATCTGTAACTGTTTGTCTATCGATCTGTGAACTTCTAAAATAAGAATAGATCACCAGTTATTACTTGGTCTTTGCTTTCAAGGACACAAACAGTTTCTTACAATTGCAACAAAAGAAACTGGGGCAGGGGACGAGGTGGGTAGGGGGAGAAGGGAACATGAACGGAACACCTTCTCTTAGATTTGTTTTTTACATTGTTTAATAGGCGGTAAATGCCTTGAAATCCTTCATTAGTTTTGCTATCTTGCAGATCCCATACTCTGAGGAGAGAGTGATGATCGTGTTGTGACAGTGCCAGCTGGAAGTAATGTCATGTACAGGGCATAAGCAGCTATCTAACACCCTAGGTCCTGAGCTGGAGGAGAGATTTTTCTCTGTTGGAATTCTCAAAGAACATTTCTGCTAAATGTTCAAATTTTCCTTGTGTTCCCTTAGGCCTGAACTCTAATACAGGCCCCACTGCTGAAGTTGAGAGAAAGGAAAGCTCAAGAAAGACATAACCGGCAGGAGCAGAATAGTAACTGTGCAGCAGTGAGGAAGTGCTGTGGGGTTATTAAAGCTAAACTCTAACACATGCCGATGTCAGATGGAGCAATCTGCCTCCTGTAGCATCTAGAAATATGCATAAATGTAGATGCTTTTCTGTGGACTCTTTTACAGAATTTAGGAGCCATCTTCTCAAAAAACCAGCTTGGCTTAGAGAAAGCAATAACATTACATCAGAACAGATTATGTTATTCTTACAACCTTTTGTTATACTATATGCAAGATTGTACACGACTGCTGATTCTGCAAAAGGGAATAAAAAAACCAGATTTCCAGTACTTTTGGCTCTTTTGTTGAACAATATTCAGTGACTAGAGGACATTCACCACTGCTAGACACTTCCTGCTTCCTGCTAATACTGCCTTCTTGGTGGGCACAGTCCTGTTCAAATGCAAATAATATAACTTTTGCTCTTGTGGTACTCATTGTCGCAGAGGAATCCTGAATTTGTTTTTCAGGTGAACTTGACATTTTTTTTTGCTTTGCACTATGGCTTCGTAGATCCACTCTCCAACAATTATTAACATTAATCTGGCAGCATCACATAGAATATGTCGTTACAGTAACCGCTGGCTGTTGTATTGTTACTTTTATACTGTTTATAAATTGACATTAACACATAAGCTTTTCTTGTCTGGAGAAGGACAACCAGTGGTCCAGAGGACACTGTACTGAACAGTGCACTTGTTCCTTTGCTGTGGTGAGTTGAGGTGTGACCATGTGCAACTCAATTAACTCCTTTCTGCTGTAGTCATCACCATTTGTGAAACAATGATCATAAGAACATTGTTGGATGAGAAACTATGCATCTTAACACTGATGAAATGCTTTAATTGCTGCCTTTGTTTTGCATTGAGAAGTCTTAACTGTGTCTTGAATAATGTAGATTTACATACCAGTAAAAACCAGGCCTTGTAGCCTTTCTGATGACTGATTCAGCTTCCATTATTCTGATGTCAGGTATTACTAACTGGCCTCATAAGCTCTGTAAGTCCCACTGAGAAAGATTTCTCAGCTGTCTTCAGAAGTTTCAGTCCTGTGGGTGTTTCGTTGTGCAATTTGAACATGCACCTTTGAATAAATATTTTATTTTCAGAAATATGTGGTTTCTTTTTCTATTTCCTTTCTATATACGTAGAACTCTATTTCTTTTTCTGTATATGTAGAACTTCCATTTTAAGGTAACAACATAAGAGAGCACTATTACAGAATTTAATACAAGTTGTTACAGTGGTCTGAATATCAATGTCACTGTGTTTAGAAACCTATTTGTTCCAAGTAAATCTAAGATTCTCTTAGGTCAGTAGAAGAGTCAAAAACTCTGCCAGACAGCTCCTCAGTGGATATAAGACCCTAGTTCACTGGCCTCGAGAGGATATCTGTGCCACACCGGGTGCAGGGCTGCAGGAAGGAGGAAACAATGCTCTCTTGTGGAATTAGAGAGAGAAGTAGTTTCCTATCTCCCACTACACTAGTTCTCTGCCAGGAAGACACACTTGTACTGGGACCAAAGTGCTGAAACCAGGGGCACAGAGGGCAGAAGTATAAGAGAAAAACAGAATTTCAGAAAAGGATTGTTTCTTTCCTGCATAAAAAAAGCCTAGAGGTGTGGAATTGGTTTTTCTACTGATAAAGACCCATCCAGAAGCATAATTTACGATGTTATTGTGAGGCATAATTCAGGAAGAGATAAGAAAAAGGCTTGCAGGGTCTGCCACTAGAATGGAAATCACACAGATAATGATAATTTTGAGATCTAGTTATCAAATCCTTGCAGAAAGAAAAGTTGTAAGAACTTACACTAATTTCCACTGCAGCAACATTTCGAAATTTATGGTTAGATCTTCTCTTTGGCAGCCACTAGAGGACAACCTGATCACATACTTTTAAGTTAGTCTGACGTTTATACCCACAGCAGTACATAGGCACCAGTAGCCTTTAATCTACAGCCCCTTCCCTCTGACAAAGCTAATCTCTAAATGCTACGAAAAGCCAAAATTTTTGAACATATGAAAAAACAAATATCTCACAGGTCTGTGTGAAAATATGTATCAACCTGATCCATAAGTTTTGATCTGTAAAGAAATGTAGATTTTTGCACAGCTGGAAGGAAAAAAAGCAAAGGAATTTTCATGAAAATAAATAAACAGGAAGCATGGAATAATGTTTGGCCTGATTTGTTTGGCCTGAACTGATTTGAAGTACCTTCATCTTGTGTTTTTAATAGCATTTTAAATAACTGCACAGTAACTAGTCTACTGGAAGATATATATTACAGGATTGCCAAAAGGCCTCAATTTAGCATATGTAGTGATAATATACAGTGAGAGCTTCTTCTCTAGAAGCCTTGCAGTCTGAGCAGTCAAGGCAGAAAAAGTGATAAAAGAAAAAGGGGAAAGAAAGGGTTCAGTGCCATGCACCAGCAGAAACAAGGGGATGAAAAGAGAGACAGCAATGGAATCTGTCTGTGCACCTGGTACCTCAGAGGTGTCAGTGCAAGGAATAGCAAACATTTTCTCCCTGCAGGGATTTCTCTTAACTTTAGGAATAGGGTATTTATAGCTTCTGCATTTGAGAAAAAGAAGAACTTATTTTAATTTTTTTTTCTTGAAGTCACTCATTTATATAGTTATACAAATGTGATGGGATTTTTATTCTCATGCTCATTAGAGAGGCTGGCAGAAGGAAAATTACCTATTCCTCTAGCATCCCTTTCTCCTGTGTTCTGTGTCTAAGAGTGAATTTTTCTCTGACTGCAGGTATCTACAAACTTCTATTAGAAGCTAGGACAGTCTTACTTCCACTTATTTACCCATATAAAACACATTGTGCAGTCTGGAATCTTCCCTATCTCGAATATATTTCCTTCTTCTTCCCATTTTTGTCAGACTTTCCCCTGGAGTAACTCTCATTACATCCAATTTCCATCTGTCCACAGTTTGCACAATGGGATCTAAAAAGGGTTTGTGTTTTACCTCATTTTACATTGAATCAGATTTTGCAACAAAAATCAGGGCTTCTAGCCCTTAAAGGGTTAGTAACTAAATGTGCACTGAAAGCTCACTGGGGTGGGAGCAGCAAAGGCACAAAGCATTAAGTCAGAACAGCAACAGGGAAACAATGTCAGCACAAGGACAATAAACACTGTTATTCTTAGTGCTCCAGGAATAACAGTGATTATTGTTCTGGTTTTAACATCATGTTGTTTTCATAATTTTTGTGGACAGCAGCATAGTGTAAGAGGAAGCGCTGAGGTGACCTATAAGGAGATTTTAAAATTATAAAACGGAGAGGGAGAAAAATGTCTTCTTGCTCATGATAATTTTGCATTGATGGAACTTTAAGAATGCTGAAACCAAAACACCTAGACAGATGTGCATACATATTTATTTATTTCTTCTTGACAATAACAGCTTCTGAATAACCACACACACAAATAGCCATGTGTATGGCCCCATAAAGGATCACTTTCCTTCATCTGCCTGCTTGGTGATACATCACTCTCTTACACTTTGCTTTTCAATGAGATTGTAAGATTTTGCAAGGAAGATCCTATCCATAAATGATGCACCAAGCAAGTTGAAAGCTGTTGAATAAGGCAGCATATTGATAATGTAGCACGATTCCCCACATGAACACTGATATTGAACAGGTACCAGCAAGATATCTGCCTTTTATCTGTATCTCTATATTTACATTCACTGCCACTAAATGGATGCTGTGAATAACTATAAACTTTGTCTACACTAATACTAGCTGGCATTGTAAAATACTTGTAATACCTTCATAGTTAGACCACATCCTGGTGCCTCCCTGCTGTTCAAAGACCACCACACCATTCTAAGGGAATTTGCAAATTTCAGTACCTTGTCATACGCTGAGGTGTCCCTTGTGGCCCACTGCATTGTCATTGGAGATATGGCAACACAGCCTATAGTGTACAGCAACTGTAAAGTAACAGTTCACTTTTCCCAGTGCTGTTCCACGGTGTTTCAACTCACATTTCAGCAATGGTTTGGACAGCTGAGAGACAAGTGCCAGATGTAGAAAACACCAGTTTCAGTCCTGAAAGCATAGCTCAGCACAACTTAGGCTTCTAATTTTCCCTAATATCTTTTTGAAACACTTTTGTTCATGCCTGGTTCTATCAAACAGCCTTCCACAGGTATAGTTCCTAGAATACTAAGGCAGATCTCCAGAGAAATATATTAAAATACTTTTATAAAATTAATACATAAATTTTTTTTTTCATGTTTGTCTTCCATTTTGCAGTTACCTGACAGAACCAACGCCAGAAAATAGTGCAATTAACATAATCATTGAGCAGTTATTTGGTACACAAGCTTTGTTTATTATGTCATATTGAGATGTCTGTTCCTCTTATTCTCCTGAAAAATCTCTCACAAAAAAAAGGCACAGGAATGAAGTAAGTCATCATGTATTCCAACCAAAGGCTACTCTGCTTCTTCTTTCTCTCCAGAAAGCCCAAATTACTCCTACTCTCTCATAGTGTTCTACAAATGCTTTGTCTTTGTCCCTTTTGATTTCAACTGCCGTGGAATTAAAGCAGAGACATAGCACGAACTGAATTATACTGAGGGAACTTTCACCTCCAGAAATATTTTAGCTTCACAGCACAGTCCCTTCCATTTCAAATCCTTGTCACTAAACACATGAAAGAAAAGTGTAACAGCTAAGGCCATGAACAAGCAAAAGAAAGAGGAATCAAGAAGAGAAAAACATGAACAGTATAGACTACACAGGCTTGATCAGAAAGAGCAAAAAGGGATGACTAACAAAAATCATTCAAACAAAAACTAAACTCCTTTTTTTCACATGAAGCACTTAGACAATCTGAAAATGGGATGTGGCAAGGCTGCAGTTACACAACCCTGCCCTAAGCAGTATGGTCATTGCCATTTAAAAGGCATGAAAAAAATCTTTGTGCAGGCCATACTGTTTCAAATTATGGAATAAAGGAAATGGTTACAGATGCAACAAGAGATTGAATAAAAAAGGCACTTTACACTTATGCTGGAAAGCAGTTCCAAGCATTGCAGGGGAAGTGTAAATCTGAAAGAACATCTAACCTTCTACAGTAGATCAGGACTTTAGGCATTGGTGCAAAGTTGGATCGCGCACAAGAAGCAGATAACCCAGATGACTTTTT
This sequence comes from Ptilonorhynchus violaceus, assembly GCA_013397565.1. Taxonomy (NCBI): domain Eukaryota; kingdom Metazoa; phylum Chordata; class Aves; order Passeriformes; family Ptilonorhynchidae; genus Ptilonorhynchus; species Ptilonorhynchus violaceus. The sequence goes on along the minus strand of VZRJ01009443.1, from coordinate 433,409 downwards.
AGCTGATAGAAATGCCTTCTCCAATACCCAATTATAGGTCAATCACCTACAAAAAGAGAGTAGAAAAAAATAGTGAGACTGACATGCAATGAAATTTTGCCATACAGGGATTTACTTTGAAATATTGAGCACGGAGCTCAATCACATGATGTTTGTGAATATAGGACTCAAAAAGCACCTGCCAAAAGAAACATTCGAGCACAAGTTCATGTCTCCTTCAAGGCAACTATGCAGTTGTGGATGTAATTGCCTGTGTGAGACAGATGCTTACAGAGAGTGGTGTGGTGGTTTAGCCTTGTGGAATCCTGATTGGTTAAAAATAGCTGATGGACAGCTAACAAAACTAATGATATAGCTGAGAAACACCTCTGCAGTGACCTATTTAAAAAGGACCCAAGAAGTGTGCTCTCTCTTTTTCCCCTTGCCTCTCCCACAGGAGGGATGGCCCCTGGGACTGGGCCCCGTTCCATCCAGCCGCAGCCCAGCTGAGCTGGCACAGTGGCCATGGGAGCTGAAGCCGCCAAAGAGAGGATGGCCCTGGAGCCGGCCGCGGTGAGAACAAAGGGTGAGCAGCAGCAGTGAGGCACAAAGGCAATGCCACGGTACCGGCCCCTCCCCTAAGGGTGACACGGTGCAGCTGGGTGCCAGTACTAGCCAGAAAACATCGTATGGCCAATGAGAGAGAGAAAGCGAGTCTTATCCCCGGTGTGGATCCCATAAGAATTCTCCTGCAGGTATTTCTGCAGATATTAGCTTCTCTTCCAAGTCAGAGAGAAAGAGAAGCAAGTCACGTGAGGGGAAGAAACATGGCGACCGACAACTTGAGTGAGGAGAAGGAGCAAATGCCAGATGAGATGCCATCTTACCATTGGAGCTGATTTCTTTCTGTAAGCCGTGGTGAGACTGTAACAGAACCAAGCTCTTTTTCTCTGTAATTCATTGAGAAGCACTGGGGGGATGTGAAATTCACACAGCCTGGGAATACTTTATGCCATGAGCAGCTGATGCTGAGGCTTTTGGAGACTGTGAAGGAGAGAGAGACGTTACTTTTAGGCTGGAAAAACTCGTATTAAAAGCCTAACCCCATTGGTCTTTCTTGTGACCCACAGACTGTGAGTGTCTTGTGGGAGAGAGAGATTCACCACTGCACGGTCTGGGTGGGCTGTGGTGTTTTCTGAAGGTTTGGAACCATGCTGAAGACACTCTGCAGGGAGCTATCTTTCATGGAATGGATCCCTCAGCACAGCAGAAAGAACTCTTTTCCATAAATGGCAATAAGGACTCTTAATTATAGTGACAAAAATCCTGTTGTTTTCCCTTTGCATGGTTGTTGAGAAGTGGGAAGGTATTGGAAGAAGAAAAGGTATCTGATTATGTGCCTTAATATATTTTCATTATTTTTTTTTTATTAGTTCTATTAGTAATAAAATCTTTTTACTATTTCAAGTTTATGCCTGTTTTGCCATATAGTTCTTCCATGCTTTCCTCATATCCATATTTCTCCTCATGAAATTAAATGCTAATTCCCCTAAAGAATAATTTCTCATGGCCGCCTGTCATAAATCCAGGCAGACCCATGACAGAGTGGTCAAGCACTTAAGTGTTTCTAACCTTTCCATGACTGGAAAATACACAGCAGACTATATTACCAGAAAGAGTACAACTTTGCAGCTCATGTAGAGCAATCTAAGCTGGCATTAACATGTTAGATTTCAATATTATTTTAATCATTACACATAGTGGATCCAGCAGCACAAATGTTTACCTCAGGGTCTGATACTAGTAGTTCAGCTATCCTTATAGTTTTCTGCACCCTAATTCAGATACATTTACATAACCACACCCTGACAACCCTCAAGAGCTACCAGCAATATCTATACAGACTTCGAAAAAGTTAGTGCTTCCCAATCCAGTCAAATTCAAACACTACAAAGGCTGCTCATCAGTTTTTACAGTCAATAACCTTTAAGTTATTTATGGAGACTGACAGAAGTTAGCAAAGGCTGACTTTTCACTAGCATTTCCATTAGGTTATGCCCAGCTCTTATGATTGACTTTGGGAAGGTTGGCCAGACCATGCCAGCAATCACATGAATGAGATAATTATAGACACAAAGGGATTTTACAGTGTTGACTCTGTTAGCCAAATTAGCTGTTGGTGGTGAGAGCTGCAAGACATCTGCTATTCTTTCACTTCCTAAAAACAATTTGTCAAAACCAGTAGTGCTTATGGCTATAAAATGAAACACTGGAATAAATTCTTGATTTCAAACAGTTCAGGCATATTAAATTATTCTGCATCTATTTAACATTATCTCTGGAGAAATGAAAAAATGGGAGTAAAAAAATATTTCTATCAATACAAGCCATTTAATGTTTCTGGCAAAGAAAATGCAAAAATACCTATTTTGGCTTTTTAGTTTTCTACCTAAAAGTGAATGTAAAAGAGAAAGGACAGAATGGAGGTAGAAAAGTAGACAAGGAGAAAAGAAAGCTAGTGCAATATTAGGAGTAAAAGCAATAGTAATTGATTTTAAAATCAAATAAACTCTGGAAAGTTTCCAAATGAAACTGCTTCATAGAAAAAAAAAAAGTGTGAAAAAAGAATGCAAATGTTTCAGAAGTGGTTGCAATAGCCCCACTGGATTTTCTGTTTCAGATATCATGAAGCCATCTGATTAAATGGGATTATTTCTCAGTTTTTCCATTGTTTATTTCCTTTGCTGCTCTTTTTCATTCCAATCTTAGAGCAGTCACTTTGGACAACTATCAGAGCAGGACTTGAGTAGTATCAGCTAATATTTTAACTCAAAGTCATTATAGAAGCTATCAGCAGAAGCTTCAATTTTAAATAATTTTTCTTACTTTTTTTTCTAAATCCTGTACCTTTCAGTAGATTTCCTCCTGAAGTGTGAATACAGAGGTCAAAGTCCGCTTTTCGGCTAGGTTATCTTTACTCAGTTACCTATTACAGAGAACACACCAATGCTTTCATATGTAGATAAATTTCTACCAGAATTTCTCTCTAATTCTTTTTTTTTTTTTTGGTGGGAAATGATTACTGTTCCTTACATTACTTTCTTTCACTTTGATCCAGTAAGAAAAAAGATCGCATCTGACTTTGAACAATTCTGCAGATGACCCTTGGAACATTTTTTATCAGGCTCACTTAGCATTTCCAACCAAGGGCTGAACTACATGCTGAGTTTGATGGGGTTTTATTACCAGTGATATCAGACCAGCTTCCCTGCTGGATATCAAGATCAGGTATCTAACTTCCCTCCCTATGGCAGTTTTTCCCTTAACTAAGCATGAGCCTGTTTGTCCCTACAGACTCCTTTTAGACATATAATGCTTTCTTGGTTTCACATAGAATAAAAAACTAGGCCTTGGAGGCATCCTAATTTATATGCTTCATCTGAAAATGTCCCTAGCAGAAATCACTTTGTGATGCCATGGCATCATATAAATGTACTCTCAATATAATTTTTCCATCCCAATATTCATTTACTCATCAAAACAATTTTTATCTCCTTTCTTATTAATTCATATTCCAGTTCTAGTATGGCAAAGATAAAATCAACATGTGTCTGAGTTATTTTAGTGATGTGCTAAGTCCTTTTAAATGACCTTGATACCAACTGAAAAACTGTTTCCCAGTTGCACATAGAGTGATGTTTATAGTTTGGGTACCTCCAGGGCTTTTTGTTCTGCAGTGAATTTCATTTGATTGTGTCAGATTTAGTGAAACGGGTAATTATTTTCCTGAAGGCATAACTACATTTTTTAAAAAACTTATTAAATGTTTACAGTTTTAAAGTTCAAAAATATTTAGTCTAGGTATGAAGAATTAGCAAATACTTCTGAACATAAAACACCTTAGCAGGGCAGGAATTTTCATTGCCCCTTGTCCCTTAAATCATGATGTTCAGCCACACATGTTGGCTGTTGGAGAGAAAATAGGGAATCCTCCATATCAAGCATTCTGTCTGTCTGTCGGTCCTATCAGTACTGTCTCAGGGAATGTAGTGTGTGATTCCTGTAGGCAACTGTTTCTTACTCTTCCTTATATTCCTCAATCTACTGACCTCCTCCTGGAACCCTGTCACTAAGCAGATGAGTTCCTCTACCTGGACACTACTAGTACAACTTAATTATAACCTCTACAAACAGGTATGAGTAGATTCAGCTTAACTCATGGATATTTTGGCTTTGTTAGACATGAGTAATGAATATTCCCCTAAGTTTCACGTCCTTATATTTCCTATAAAAAAGTTCAAGTACGGAACACTTTTAGAAATTAATGCAGAGTTCAAAGTATAAATTAGATGTACTGCATACAATCTAAAGTATTTTAAACCAAGAAATTTACATGACTGATTAGCTCACAGCAAGAGCGGTACTTACTAAAAGTACTAGAAAATAATATACAATGAATGAAAAATTACATGCTTTATGGTTGTATTTATTTGCCTTATTCTTTTTTAAGGAGAAAACTGTTGATAATTGAACAAAATGTGGAAAATCAAAATAAAGTATATATCTAGACATTATTTCCTTGGGTTACAAAATACCTGAGGCATATATCTTTGCAGTTTCCAATTCTAATTAGAGATAATAGGTGTGAAATGAAAATCCAGATTCAAACAACATTAACTAGCACAGAATATGAATTCTTATCAGACATTAAGTTTTCAGTGGGTACAAATCTAAATCTGTGCAACTGATAGTATTTGAAACCTTGAATTTTTTTTTCTCAGCCTTTACTTCTACCCCAGAGTGCCTGACGCTTCTTCTATTTCAGCATACCTTTGAGAATTATAAGTCAAATCTCCAATGGTGTAATGCTTTCATCAACTGTTAGTATAGAATTTTAAAAGAATTTTTCAACATTTGCAGATTTGCTTTATTTGTTTTGCAGAAGTGGTTAAATACTTAATTACATATCTTAGCTCTCATTTGTAATTTAATTTAGTTACAGTAAGTTCCTATTTTTTCCCTCTGTCCCACACCCTTCTTTTCATACAAATTCTGTACATTATCTGGATCAAATGATGTACTCCTTTTTTTATTTTTCTATTGCACCTTTAGAGCTCTTTAAATACTCAAAAGCACAAAATCAAAATAACACCCTAATAACCAACTAACCAACTAACTAACTGGCCGTAGTAGTTCTTGTTGGCAATGAAATATTGTCCATCCTCTGTTTGCAAAGGGCAGCCTATCCCTGACCTTCAAGGCAACATGATGTTGAGCCATGAAGTAACTAATCCAGCGATTGCCAAAGCTCTCTTTTGCTCATCTGTAGTGGGTTGACCTTGGCTGGATGCCACCAAGCCACTCCATCACTTCCCAGCGAGAAAGGGGAGAGAAAATAAGATGGAAAACAACTAGTAGGTTGAGAAAAAGCAGTTTAGTAAGGAAAAAAAAAAGGCAAAAGAGCTGGCATCATGTGGTTTGGAATATCCCTTTGGTTAATTTGGTTCAGCTGGTCTGGTTGTGTCTCCTCCCAGGATCTTGCCCACCCCCAGCCCCTTGATGGGGTGGAGGGGAATGTTGACTGATGATGCTGTGCCAGCCCTGATTAGCAGCAGCCAAAACACTGGTGTGTTATCAACACCCTTCTTGCCACCAATGCAAAACACAGCACTGTGAGGGCTGCTATAGGAAATGAATTTCATCTCAGCCAGACCCAACACAGCATCATAGCTGTAAAAGACATTTTTGGATCTTCCACCAACCCAGCACGCACATTTTGTTTTCACCATATTTAACATTAACGATGCTCTAGCTCATGTGTGTCATGGACATAGAAATGTATTGCTAATTTCCTGAAAGCTGTCAAGGGGTAGTTTGAACAACTCCCTACACTTACAGGGCTTCAGACTGCACCACAGCTAAAAGAGGAGGATTTATTGAGGATGTGGAATATCAAGTCTAGATGAGAGATTTGTCTATTTTTTTCCTTGTGGTACGTCAATTCAGGGAGCAATATATACACTCATTGTGTACACTTTTTTCCTATTTGTTGGATAATTTCATATGATAGATACAAACATTCATTTGACCTGTTTTATTTTTTATATTTAGTCAAATTATTAAAATGATTGCTATAGAAAAGACAGCTACTTACAAAAAAAGATAAATCATGAACTCCGTGTCCAAATAATTGTTTATCAGCCTGAATCTGCCCCCAAAGCTGATGTAAACGAAAATAGATTGAACATTTAGTGTTGATCAGAGAGACAGCATGATGTACTTCTCCCAAACCATTGACAAATACAGAGGGGAAAGGGTCAGTGCATTTATATTCCTAGCTCTTATTTGGACAGATGGCCAGTCACTGCAGCTGAAATTTTTCCCCCTAATTTAAAATTAATGAAGTACAAGAGATCCACTGAAATTATTTAATTCTTTTTTTAATATTTCCTGGGGGAAAGAAATGTATTGCTGTGTTTTGCCTCCCTCCTCCTACAAGCAGCATTTCTGTCTCACTCTGCAGCTGCTGCTTAGAAAATTATCAAATACAGCTCTTACCTTCATGAAGCTCATGATTCTAAGAAAAACACAAAATAAATACAACATGTTACCATCATTTTGACAGTGAAACAAAGACCTCTCTGTTTTGGTGGGGTTTTAGGTGGTTTGGGGTAATTTTTGTTTATTTGTGGGGTTTTGGTATTCTTGTATTTATGCATGTTGTTTGGAGTCAGTTTTGATGGAATAGCTCTGGCCTCAGTGAAACTGGGAAGAAAATATCTTCCAGGTTTTTAAATGAACTTATAGTTTTCTGGATCTATTCTCTGAGAAAAATTTAACATTTTAAAAATACTGTATTTCTTTATGTAGCCTTCCAGCTAGAACTGTTACCTCAGAAAGTCAATTCCCAGAATTATGCGAACATCATTGATGATGTAATCACAGATGCTTTTGACAAATAAAATTACAGTCATAAACAAATAAGTCACATTGGCTGGAAACCAGGAAGAAACGAGGGAAAACCAGTGTTTATCGGAATGGAAATAACCAAACTGGACAAGAAAAGAATGTTTCTAAGAAGATGGTTAAAAACAGTGAAGAAAAAAGAGCAAATATCAAAATTTCAAAGAAAATCCCTGGATTTAAAAACTCAAGAGCTTAAGAAAAATGTGAATTTTAATATAAACATATCAAACCTGTCTCAAGCCGTATTTGACAGAAGTTCTAGTAGTTATTCTGAAGCACTTGGTCCTTATTGGTCAACATATTTTGCATATGATACACTAATATTATTTTACTGGCTACAGGTGAAAATAATTTAGCTGAAAATCAAAAAGGTCACCTTTTTGCTAATTTAGCAAAAATTTAATTTTTGCTAAATTTAATTTTTTAATTTAGCTAAATTGCTAATTTAGCTCGCCCTCCATTAATTTCACGTAAACTGAGCAGAGCTATCATCTCTAACACACAGTAGAAGTATGGTACTCATGTTAGATGGCTCCATGGTAGGTGTGCAGTGCATGGAACATTTTTGCTGCCAGATAGGCAACTTCAAGTGAACATGTGTAAGACTCCTTTAAAAGGAGAGAGATGTGTAACATCACCTTCTCTGAGTGTATGAAACAAAACACTGACATTCTGGAAATAACAGTGTGCCAGCTCTGACAATTTTTTTCCCAAGATAAAACTACTCTGCATTTCTTCTTTTCCTGGCTAAAAGTAAACAAAAGGATCAGAGGAACAATATTTTTTTGAGACTTTTTTTTAACACATCTCTGCTTAGTAATTTGCTGAAGTGATTGAAACAACTGTTCTCGGGCAGAACTGGTTGATGCTCAAGGGAAAGTCCCGACAATGTACTCAGAATAGCTTCACCTTTTAGACTAAATGTAACAACAGATGAAGAACATGGAGCAACAGTCAGTCAATCTAGAAGGCTGACTGTCCACCAAACAGGAACAGAACATAAAAGGTTGGTAGAGAAACAGTTAATACAAGAGAGTAAGTTCAGTTTGAGCTTAGTGTGCTGACACAGCTGCAGACTGTGACAATAAAACCAAGCTAAGGAAGGGTGGTTTTTTGCCATGATAACTTTGGTGTGGAAGCAGGCTTTGTGAGGTACCTCCATGTGTCACTGCTAGATGAGTAAAACCACTGGGAGATATTTTCAGAATGCACTAGTTCCTGTAGTACAGTGAGCAAAAAACTTTTTTCGTTTGTCTTTTGTTTTTACCCAGAAATGAGTGCATGTGATGGGCACAGCCTATAATAGGACACCCAAAGATTTGTTTGGGACATCATATATGTTGATGTGAAATTCTGTAGGTGGCTGACAATCAAGAAGTGCTCAGTAGTTATTACTTGGATGAAAGGTTGCATTATGAAAGAGGCAGGTTTTTGCAAGGACCAGAGCAAAATGGTCAGACCTACTGAAAATAGCGGTATCTTCTTCTCTAAATAAGAAAGGCATTATACAGTTTATAGAATACTTTCTCCCAGGTAGCAATACTTCTGCCTCAAGTGGTGCAAGAGACACTGTGTCAATAGATTGTAGAGAACCAGAAACCATGCAGAGACCTTATCTTTTTTAAATTGCTGAGATATATGGGCTTTTTGGTCCATACTTGAAAAGCATAAAGAAATTTAGAGCTTTGAGCACAGTTTAATAGCTAATGAAGTATATTTGTAAGAATTGCACCAGTGGGGCTTTGCTTTTAATTTTCTTTGTCACAAATCAAAAAGAAATGAAGAAGTTGCATGTATTACTGTGTACTGTTGAAGCAAATTTCAAGTACAAAATTTGCTATATTCACCAAATAATGAATCAAAGTTTGTGTAGTTTGTAACTAGTCCTGTTTACCCATCGCTTTCACCAGGTCTGAAACTTGTGATATTGAGGCTCAGATAAAGAACTGAGTGTGTGCATATAAGTTTTATGATACTACCTTGATCTCAAGGATTGTGGATAGAATCTCTGCTTCTGAACTAGTGCAATTTTCCCAAACTCTACTCTGACAGTCACATTATTTTCAGCAAGATAGCAGGCTGAGTGAAAAGTAGAACCCAGTGACAGTTATTTCTTTTGTGAAATGTTGTAATCTAAAGCCTGTTTCAAATCATCCTTCAGTGGGAGATATAGAAGCCAGTAGACTCCACAATATTATAAAGATTATAATACTTGCTTGCTAGGGAAGAAACTCTGCGGAAACAGAGAACTTCAGTCAGTGTTTCAACCATTCATCCATTTGCAGTACTATCTTCTCCAACAAGATAGTGCCCGCCTACCCCCAAATAATTCTGCTCCTCTCTAATTTCAGTTTTCCAAATCATGAAGTGTAGGCATCTGTCAAGATGGAGACTAATTTATTCAGAGTTAAAATGCAGCATTAAGATTAATACTTTTTTTCCTTTTCCCTTATTAATCTGAAGTTTTGATAATGCGCATGGAAATCACTTTGCACACATGCAATCAGTAAAGTAGTTAGTTACACATCACATAAGATACACAAATTCCTACCCAATCAGAGGAATATGAAAAATAATTACATTAATTATACTTTATTTAACAGTCCAGTTGAACATGTGCGGGAAACTGAGATTTTTTTATTTATTTATCCTTTCTCATTATACTTTTTGTATACATTCACATTCTTAACAAAACAAACCAACAAAAATGCACCTTGTAAAATGCGTCTTTACATGATACTGAAGTACAACTTTATTTACTGCAGGTTTTATAAACCTCTACTTAATGAGGTAGAATGTATTTTCAAAAGGAAAAAAGAATCCTTGAAGTTTTCTTCAAGTAAAATGACAAATGATCATTTGAGAGAAATCTCATCACCTCCAAATATTTTTAAATGGAGAAGCAGACACATAGTTAACTTTTTCATTATGTTGAATACTTATATTAATTCTTTGGAAACCATGGAGAAAAATTACAATATTGAAGTCATGGTTACAAGAAGAAACTTTCCCCTAGCCCGTTCCAAAAAGCTTCCCTGGTTAGTATAGACGTGTGCAACACTTTGCTGCTCGAATTGGAACAGGATGCATAAGGAAAACACTTAGGACTGAGGCTGCATCTATACTGTTCTCTTAAAGTCCTCTATTACAGAGACCTCAGGAGTGAATTTATTGTGGTTTTTTTTCATTTGATTTGCTCTTGAAGGACCCTAGAAACTGTAACTAGAGAAGCTAACCCCAGTGGAAAGATTTTCTAGGACCATTTGGCCTTACACTTTTCTGAGGCCCTCCGGTTATGAGCAATATTTAAGGATATCCCTACTGAAAACAGAGAACAGATTTCCAGTAGGTCTTGCTAAGGCAGAGAACGTATCACATTAGGTTTCACTATGTTTCTTTAAAAGTTCTAATCCTATAATTTATTGACCTTCCTTTCCTGAAATGATAGAAACATAAAAGGGTTGCAAGAAAGATGCCCTCTGCATCATAAAGGACTATGAAACATTGCCTCTCCTGGGGTTTAGTTCCCAGATGTCCCAGCCCACATCTTTCATCATCACTCTAATTTATCCCTATCTTTTCATAGTCCCAAGAAACAATGCTAACAGCAAAGCAAAAGGTATTTGACCTTTGTAGTGTATAAAGACATAAAATATCTTCAGGACTTACCTATCCTCACTTTTCCTTTTTTTTTTATTCCAGAAAGTCAACTCCTTTAAAACTGTGTCACTAGTGCCCAGAAAGGTGTTCAGTGACCCTTGTCAGCGTAACCTTGGACAACATGGGCCAGTTACAATGTAATCTTTTGGCCACTGCTGTCCACCTGAACATCCTTGAAACTGCTTCCATAGCTGTTGAATACAGAAAATGTCAATGTCCTGGATGTCTTTTCCTTCTCTCATTTACCCTGACTTTTCCAACAATATTATTTTGAACAGGGAAATGAAAACAGTGCTCATGATTATAGGTAGCCATGTAGACAAAAGTCCAAGAGGCCTGAGTTTTGATCTCTGTTAGGAATAAAATTATCACTGTGCTTTACAGGTTTTGCTTTCTTTGACTGTAAATTTCCTGCTCTCCTCCAACCCCATCACATGCAACAAAGGTGAGCACAGTATATAACCCTCTCTGTTGCACAGATTGACAAACCCAGCCTCAGGCTGATGGTCTTTCCAGTAGAAGTATCACCACCTTTCCATTTGTTCCATATATTTTAATCTCTTGAGAAACACCATAGAAAAAGATAATAGGCCATTGATTTGGAAAATAACACCAGTACAGTAATCAGTATATAATGTCTCCACCATCACCACTCCACCCTGTCTCAAGTATTAACACAACCTTTCCATCACCACACCCAGGTCTTGAGCATTAGTAGTTTTGTTTTGTTTAGTTCATGTGGTGGTGCTGTGTTCCTGGCAGAGAGGCACCCACAGCTACATACACAGTCTGTCCCTTCGTCTGTAAATCCAGAATCACTCATTGATTTAGTTTACTCTTCAGGCCTGGGAAGGGTGCATAAGGATAGACTGAGAGTATTCCTGCTGGTTCTAGTAAGCAATTTGACTACTGTTGCTTCATTGAGTCCTATGGCTTGGTTTTACCACCTATATGCTTACCCTCAGCAAACTCTTTGGCCTAAATCAGTCCTCTCAGGAAAAATTTCAAAGGACTACATTCAAATACTATTATATACATGTGGGATGAAAAAAAGAGACTATGCTATGTTCCTTTTTCCACCACTATTTTACACAATTGTCCAAGATGACTAGGTATTCTAATATGTACAGTGCTAACGCTGAGCAATATCTATGACCTGAGATTAAGGTAATGATATAACTGTAAATTATTTCTATTATATTCTGTGGTAAATTAAATATTAATTTTGGCCTTAGAAGCAAGTGGAGCAGAGTTTGAAGCCAATCACAAACAGCTGAAGTATTCTGATTTCTTCCAAGAAATTCTACTGAAGCAACTCTATCATGATTATCAGAGAAACAGGAAAATAGAATTCCTGTAAGTAAATATGGCACTAGATTATATGCCATGCAGGGATAATATTATTTCTGGATAGAGTACTCATGTTATTTATTATTTTTTAAATGATAGTATCTTCATTTTCTTCTCCTTTAATGTATTCATTAGCAAGAAGCACCTTAATAAAATCTCAGCCAAAAAAAATGCTATAGTCACAAAAATAAAGTCAAGTCAAAAGCAGAATAATCTACCTCCAGAGAAAAAAAATCATTTAATTGAATGATAAAAAGAAAAACCAAATCAATTTCCTCTGTGGAAGATAAGGAATTGCAGGAAAAAAAATAAATTACATACTATGTCAAAATACCTTACTGGCCAAAGGACAGTCAAGAAATCTATAATAGGAGAAAAAGATTACTAAACTATGAGGACAGTCAAAGCAGTAAAATAATATTATAAAAAGAAAAAAGAAGCTTGATCATATTTCATTTTATGAACTTGAGAAATGAAAAATAGGTGAAAGAAAATAAATTTTAAGAGATACCTTTTGAAGAGTGCAGTAATGCTGAGAAGGCCCTAAATTCATGAATGCGTTTGTATGTATACCTGTCCATGCACTCAATTTTCTGTTATACATGTTCATGCTGTAATGAACAGCAACAGAAGTTGCACCAGTTTTAGGTGGGAGTTTTTTGTTGTTTTATTTATATTTTTATGGGCTGGTTTGGTTGGTTGGTTTTGGTGGGGGTTTTTTTGTGGTAGTGATGCCAGAAAGATTTTTGCTTTTATGCTTTTTATGTTAGTAGTATTTTTGCTTTCATACTTTTATATATTAGTAACCCTATAATCCTGTAGCCTTTACCCTACAACTTTGTCCCTATCCCATAGACAAAATAGAACTAAGTTATCATTCTTAAGCATTCCAGAAGTGAGACACAATATCGTTTATGACGACTGAAAAACAAAGTTCAGAAACTCCCAATAGAAACCTGGCACAAGGAATAGTCTCACTAAATTCTGCTTTTCATTGGAGAATATTTCAAAACTATGTTAATTCACTGAAACCCTATAATAGTAGAAGCCTGAACACACACAACACTCTTTTTTTGTACTCCTTTGTACCTTTTTTACCTTTGTATAACTTACACTTGTTTTGCTCCACCTGCCGGATTGGGCCCAGTCCCTGCAAATGCAGCCACTCCTGGGGCGGGGTACCCCAGGGAAAAGTTTTTTTGTTTTCTCCCAACCTCTTAATAAATTTTTTACTTTTTTTTAACCTCTTATCTGGCCTCTGCTTTTTCAAACATATAAGGCAACAGTAGTATTAGTGCAAAACAAAAAAGTAATATGTCAGATTCTTTTGTAAGTAATTTCTGAAACTGCAGGATATAAATTGCATTTCACATTAGCTAGCCTAGCAAGTTAGTGTGTTATATAGAAGTCTGTGATTATTTTCATTTTCACTGGTTGTGATGGATACATTTTCCTGTAGTAATTTCTTTTCTTTTTCACTGTTTTTGTTTGATATATTTTCTTGTAGTAACTTATTTTTTCAACACTTATTGGTAGTCTTCTTACTCTTGTTGAAGTTTCAGATATTCTAACTTTATGCTTATCTCTTTAACTTCTAAAATACTACATTTTAAGAAAGCATAAGAACAGTTGCAACTCCTGAATCACAGCTAAGTACAGATAGAAACAATGGCATTGTCAAGAATTTTTGAAAGACTTAACTGCAGATGCTGAAAGTTTAAGAGTGTTAGGGGACATAACTCCAGTTGTGGTTCAAAGAAGATTGGAAATTTCCCAGTATAAGTCTATGCATAGGTACAGTAATGCTGATATAGCTAATTAGAGATCCATTGGCTAATCTTAAGAGGACAGAACAGTGAGAAGGGAAGAGGTCAGAGTGTCCTAATCAGTGGGTAGTTATATTGTCTTTTAACTTTTTTTACTAATATTAATAATAGCAGTGAAAGTTCTGAGAAACTGTAGGTGCTTCAGATAAGAACATCTCCACTGCTCTCAACAGCATGCCTATAAAATTCTCAGTAGTTGTAGCCAGTAGTCATCATGGTGACATGACACTGACCCCAAGAGAAAAAAAAAAAACAAAACAATAGTTCTAACATACAGAGTAAGAGCATAATTTAAATACTTATAAATAACAGATTAATGCAAATGATACAAATACTTTACACCTCTATCATCACTCATAAATGAGAGATAATAGTATTCTATCATGCTCAGTTGTCTAAAAACTCCCAGTTTCTCTAGAGAGGGATCTGATCAAGTGATCCTGGAGTCTACCACTTCTTTTTCTATGACTATGATTGCAGCTCAGGCACCTGATATGGGAAGCAGGTGCAAGCACAAGACTCTGTTGGTCCTACAAGAAACAGGTGTCAGGAAATAGTGAAGTTTCCACAGGACTTGTTCCATGCTGAGACTTTGTGTGTGTCAGCCTAGTTTCGGTATGTACTATTAGCTGCATATACCCTCTTTGCTACATATATGTAAATACTCCTTCAAACATGAGAGAATAGTGCTATAAACAAATTCCATCAAAGAAACTTTACAGCTTGTTCGATGAGACACCAGTTGCAGGGTTTTGCAAAGGTCCAGAAGAACTAAATATTACCACTAATGCTTAAACCTCCAAATATAGCAGTTCATCCTCTCTGATCTGCAGTTTGTAACTAAAGTATGACGTTAGTGTCATTGTGTTAATACTTTCAATCTTGGGAAAAATGCATTATAAATACTTCTCCACTGTCTAATTGCTCTCAGTACATGTGCAAGTTTCCCAAACAGGAAGCCATTATTTGCAAGTAATAGCTTAATTCTCAGAATGTTATACTTATTATAATAATTCTAAGTATTATACACTGCTGATATAGTTTTATTGATATTTGAGTAATTCAGATAACCTATTTTTAATTTCTACAAATTATGCATACAAAGTATATTAAAAGAACATCAAACAGTCAATGCAGTCAAAAGTTAGAATATGGTGAGATTATACTTGCCTGTTATGTTTTCTACGCCCCATGTCGGCCCCTGAGGTCATCAGGCCCTGCCCAACGATGCTGCAGCAGTGCCTGCCAAGCTGGGCCCACATCCAGATCCACATCCCAACCTGGCCTAGACCAGTCCCCATCCCATGGGATGTGCCCATTGCCCAGGGTTGGGGCTGCCCTGGTGCCTCTGGGTGCCCAGCTTCTGAATGCCATGCCTTGCCCTGCTGCCAGCCTGGGGAGTCCCTGCCACTCCTGGCCCTGGGCCCACATGGAGCTGCAGCCCACATGGCAACTTGACAGTACTCAGTGAGAGAAATCTGCCTCCTTTGTGGCAGCATTTGATATTGAACAATAAATAAATTGTTCTGAAAAAAATATGAATTGCTTCAAGATTAAGAAAATGGAATGTCATACTAAAGCATTCATTTTATTTATTTATTATTATTATGCTACTGTATTCCTCTGAGGTGTTGGAGAACAGAAGAGAAATTCTGAAAGGTTTTGTCAAAGATGTGGATTCAAATTGTTCTTTATTGGAAGATTATACTTAGAGGGGGAAGAAAGACCGCCTCCATGCAGCAGCACAGGTCCTTTGTTTCAAGACTGTAAGAGCAGGGAGGGTTGCTGCTATGGCCTAACCTGGATTGTTCATACAGCCCTTGCATGATTTCAGAATATGCCAGCTACAAACCTCCCTGGTTTGGAAGGGTGACTGCTTGGGGGACCATTTCTGTAAGCAGTCTGCATGCAGCCTTCTCCATGAAAGATATTCTAAGAAAAATATGTGTCTCCTGGGACAATTCCACTTTTACACTAAACAAAAATGGTTGGGAAGTTTATTCTAAAATGTAGGTTGTTAAATAAATACATTGTTTTATAAATAATTGTATAATAAAATACTTTTACATAACTAAAATATAGGGTTTGCTTTATACTAAACGTAAATTGTAAGAAATGGAGAATAAGTTTTCTGTATTGCTGATGTTCAGGATTCGTCTTTAGGTTATGGAATCGAGTCCTGAATTTTTCTTGACTTCTCTAGTCAGGTTAGTATGACCATCTTACATTAACTTCACCAGCAGCGATGATGTTTTCATCAGAAACTCTAAAGAAACTATAAAATCTACAATTCAGATCTTGTAAGACAGAGATCTCTGATGAGCCAGATGAACTGTTTGAACAAGTGAGGTGTTCTGGGAAGATTCTCATTCACCTGAGCAGATGTTATTTCATTTTGTACAGAAGTTTTAAATATTTATTTAGAAAATAACTTTATAATGTGGTGCAATATGCCTTCACACAAGGAATATGTCATTTCAAAACATACTTGGATATCTTACTATGAAAAAGAACAAAGCCAATGTGAAATCTTTAAAGAAAACTATCCTACACAGGGATAAAACTTGCCTGGGTTCTTTCACAGCCACCATCCCTCCCCTCTGACTATCTTCCCAAAGGAGGTGATTGTCTTCCATGCTATGTGGTTCAGCACTCCCTTACTGCATGTGACTGTAGGATCCTACCTCACTCTCCTCCAGCAGTACAGAAACACTCGGAAATTTTAAAGTAATGTGTTTGCAATAAAGGGTGAAGTGGTTTTGCCTTTTCATAGGAGATGAGACTTTTGTTCTGAAAAGCCTATATTCAGAAAAAAAAGACCCTGCCCAACACAGATATCGGATGGTGACGAATCTGACCCCAAATGCCTATTGAAATCACATTGTGTGACAAAAGCAGAATCATAGGAAAGCAATATTTTGAAATGTAATTTGTAATACATACATTACTATTATATGTACTAATGAACTCTGAACTATCTTATAATACAAATATATGTTGACTTTTTCCATAATATATAACAATATAAAGTATTAATTACTACTGTATTTGACAACATTACATATTTACTATGCTTCTGTGTAAATGTTAATTTGTGTTTGCTTTAAGTCTTCTGTGCATTTGTAATAACCCCTGTCCATATTGAAACTCTACTATTTTTCTTTTAATTCGTTTTTGTTCAGACAGATCTTCTTGAGTTATTTGCTTCTGTTAATATTCACTTCCATTGTACAATTGCATAAGTAGATTTAGACACTAGATTAAAAATAATACAAATCCATAAAAATGTCTATGTTTCTGAGAAGTTCAAGTAGTACAGATGGAGGCTTCTCTCCAGCAAAACACATAAGCATGTGCTGGGTTTTTTTTGTTATTTAGGATATAATTCTATTTCTGGTACACTTTGCAAAGAATTTGTGACCTTTTTCTTCATCTCTACTTTACTAAGGCTGGCATTGCACTTCTGACTTACCAAATACATTATATTTTTTCAAACTTCAATTAATTTAATTCTTGAAGTTGTACTTCTTAGATCATTGATTCAACTCTGATGTAGTATACCTCCAGGCTTTCAGCTAGAGTTAAATGTCTTCTTAGCTCATCTTTCCTATCTACCTTATATTCATGCTGTGGTCTTGCAGGTGGTCTTGACATGTTTACAAAAAATCTCAGTTGTAGTGAGAGCTATGCAGTGGAGAAAGATTTATATATTCAAAGTGCAGAGGAGAATGCTATGTCAAGCAAGCAAAGACTGGACCTGTGTATTATACTTTACAGAGTTTGGACTGTAAACTTCTTCAGCTTTGAGAAGTCTTCCTAATAAGAATCATTATATCATTTTTGCAGTGCCTAGTTTTTTGTAGGTATGACTTAAAACAAATCATAAATTATAATATAAGCAAATATATATAATATATACTGACCCTACATTGAAATAGGAGGAACAGGGAGTGAAAGTGCAGAGACGACATTCACATTTTATCCACAGATATAATTTAAAATTAGATACATTGGGAGTGGAAGAGAAAAAAGTCTGAAAATCATGTTAGGAAATGTAGAGGGTAAAAGGAGGTAAATGTAAATGGCAGAGAAGGTACATGGTGTAAGAGTGAAAAACATCAAGACAAAGTATATCTCTGAGGCTTTGGATAAATACTCATCACTAAAGATTCCCTCATCTATTATTCTATCTATTGGCATCAGGCTGTCACAGATTGTTTCATATTAAGGACTGTTTCAGCATGTGTCTGTTGTAAAATAGTTGTTGCTTTAAACCAGAGTGAAATCAGGGTTCTTTATAGCCTTGTTATTAGGTTTCAAACTTTCTTCAACAATGAAAACTGCTATTGAAAAGGAATTAAATTTAATAATCAGACTATTAACCAAGGATATTTGCTGCACATTACACAGAGACAAATTAAAAAGGTTACTAAAGTTTCCAGAAAACATCTGTTAAACAATGCCAAATTGATGATAAAGAAAATTGAGTTCCCTTTGCAGTTAAGTTTAATTCATTTGTACCCAGCATAAAAGAGCTATCAAAGGCAACTATTCATTTGTTGTTACTTCAGAAATGTTATAACTGTGAATCCTTAAAACCCAAGACCTAAGTTACTGCCAAATTTTTGTTTTTCTGAATTGATGCAAACATGCAAAGATAAGTTAAATTAAGCTTCTCCTTCTAGAGGACAAAGCTATACCTTTATCGTCTGACACTAGAAAACAAAGATATGGAGCCAGGTTTCTTTTTGATTTGACTTCAAGTAAAGAAAAAAAAAAAAGCAAGTTGTGGGGAAAAAAACCCAACAAAAACACAACCACAAAGAAACCAAACCACAAATGGTTTGTTTTACCTGGCCTTTAAAAATATTGATTATACAAAATGTAGGTGTAAGACTTCTCACTGACAAGCTGTTATCTAGTTTTCAATATTCATTTTTTTTAGAGGCGTTTTCATTCCTGAAAGTAACTACTATTTCCAAGTCAGTAAATATTGCAGACCAATGAGAAGACATTGATAGAGTGAAAGTTGGTACTAAGACCTATGTTCATGCTATATGTATTTCAGGTTCAATTTTGGACTGGTTCTAATTCAGATTTGTGGATTGAGTGCCCATTAGCAATTAAGTGTAGGACTTTGATTTAGTTTTGTCCAAAAGAGGTAGAAGTGGTAAGTTCTAAAACCAATGTGTAATTAAATGCAGTGACAGGGATTGATCAGGACACTGTCAGACAATTACCCAAACAAAAGCACTAACAGAAAAGGAATCCAGTATGACTAGTTCATGATAAATTCGATTATATTACCTCATGCAGATTCACACATTTCCCTACAAATAGAAATATTAATTTCAAAGGTGATAGAATGGTAAAATGAACCTCAATCCCCCTCACTCTCCTCCCATCTACTTACTTTGTAGTTCTACACTTTATAGTTCAATTTGAAGACTTTCTGATTACCTTGTAGTTCCTTTTCTTCACTGAATTATTATAGGATTTCTTTTAATGTGGAAAACTTATTCCTGGTTTATGTATCTATTTAACCTATTTGTTTCAGTAACAGAGAACAACTACCTAAAATTCTGGCAGTTTTACATGGTAGAATTGGATTTGCTTTAAGTTGCCCTTTGAAGAAAGTATTTTTTAGTAACGCACTCCTGCTTTTACTTACCAGTAGCAAGAATAAGTAAATTTTAATTAACTTCTGAAGACATACATATCTTAGATCTTTATAAGACATCATTGACTCTTTTTTGATCTTGAAATAATTTTTTTTCATTAGTCTTTCCCATTTTCCCCTCTCAAACATAATATTGAGAAATTTGATACTAACAAAAAATGAAATCTATAAACAGAAATAAATAAGAAAGTTAAAATAATGAAGTAATGTCACACTTTAGAACCCTAGCATTATAAGACATCTCAGGCTGGAAGGGACTTCAGAAGGTCTCTCAAAGCTGGGTCAAGATGTAAGGTACTGCCAGGCTGCTCAGGGCTTTAGCTAATATGGTCTTGAAAACCTCTGAGAATAAAGATGTCACAACCTCACTAAGTGACCTGTTTCACTGCTCAGTGCTTTCATGGTGAAAGAAAAAATTTTCTGTTAGGCTCACTTTGGACCACTCTTGTTTCAACTGGCTTTGTCTTGGTCACCCCCTTGTAGGCATTGGGAGGCTATTATTAGCTGCTTGCCAAAGCTGTCTCTTCTCCAAGCTGAAGAAGCAAACTTCCTCAGACTTTTCTCACAGAACAAGAACTCCCGCTCCCTGACCATCTTGGTAGTCTTCTACTGAACAAAAGCCAGTGTATTAATGCCTTTCTTATATTGGAGGAGGCCCAAATCTGGATGCAGTCTTCCAGATTAGTCTAAAAAATACACAGTAAAAGAGAACAAGTATTGTCATGACTGTAAGCACATTCCCTCTTCCAGGAGCTTAGTTGTCTGAGTCCAAGTGCTAACAGCTGCTATGAAGAAAGGTAGAAGTGAGGATCTGACCCTCCTTCCCTAGAAAGTTCCTTCTAAGCTGGAGGTCTCACAACTAAGCAACACTGCAATTGTGTAGCAGCCAGTTCTGTTCCTAAGTCATGCTGCCTTGATTCTACCTGAACCACTGACTTGCTTCCTGGATTGACTTTGGACCTGCCTCACTACGATGCACTTGCTGTGTGATCACAGAAACATAGGATGACTACCTAAACACCATCTTCACACCTATCCTGACCCTGGCTTACTGACTCAACTTTCTGATTCCTTGCCAGCGAGGTCAGTGCCCTTTCCCACTTCTCTGCAACCCTCAGTTCCCAGCTTGCCATTCCTTCATGGAGCAGTCCATCACTGCAACTCCTTGACAATCACTTCTGCTGAGCGACAGGCTTCGCTTCTGGTGTGCCAGAACACACTGGGCTCAGCTCACTGCCTGCCAAGATGCTTAGTGAACCCCCACCTTCCACTATTGCAAAGGGATCTTCCTGTCCAGTCCTGCAGGACTTTTAATTCATCCTTTTTTAAATGCATTGGCTTATTGTAAAACCAGCACAAATTATTTGCGTTATTTCTTGAGAAAATAAGCATGCATAAACTAAAACTTAAAGACTAATATTCTGAAAAAAAGCGATTATAAAAAAAGTGTTCATCAAAATGAAATCCCTAAGACAAGAATTATATTCACATATTACAAAAAAGAGGCCCACTTTAATGGAATTAATTTCTGTGATACAAACTGCCTTATGGAAAGTAAACAAATCAAAATGAAAACAGCAGCTGTGGCTTAAAATTACCGTCAAACACCAAAAAAACCACTAAAAACAGTAATTAAGAGTGAAAGTCCATTGATAGACCTGACAAAGCTTCTTGCAATGCTAATGTAATTATCAAATGCAAGAAGAATCATCACAAATCAATCAGATTATCATGGCTGCAATTTTTTAAAAATTTTTCTTTCTTTTTTTTTTTTACTTTTCTCATTTTATTAACAAAAACCCCTAAAATTTGCAGCCAATGGCACTAAAATTTATGTTGTTTTTTAATAGAGTGCTATGGCAGGAATGTTGTGTTACTACCAGTAGGGTTGGTAGGTTCTAATCAACGTTAACTTCAGTTAAGCTGAAGTTTAACAGGTATTACAACTTTAATGAGGGTGGGGGTATTAATATATTTACTTTTAAACCATTTTTTGTAGTACTTTGCAGAGTCAAGCTCTTAGTGATGTGCACCACTTAGGTCTATAGCAAGATAATATTTTGGGAGTGAAAAATTGCCACATCCCACTAGTAGGGAGTGTGATATTTATTATAAATTCTCATTAGGCTGAACAAAGACACCGGACCGAATATCAAGGAACACTTACATCTCATTGTACAGTTGCCATAACTTTGGAAACCAACCCACTGCTTAGACTTAAAAGGTGTTGGCTAAGAAGCCCTTAAATTCTTCAAATACACTTCCACAAAAGTGGTGGCTCACAAGCCACAACACCACTACTCAAAGGTCCTGGCTAACAATCCACAATACCCCTCCACAATCTCCCCCTCCCACAACAGAGTTCAGCATGGGGCAGAATATGATAGCCACACTTTGCCCAGGCAAAGCAAGGGAAGAAAACAAGACAGAAAAGAGAAAGAGAGGACAAGGAATATCACCAGTCCTTAAATCCCGCACTGGTCCTGTTGCGTGGATGGTCTGGAGATGGGACAAACAAGGAGAAAAAAAGAAAAAGAGAGGAAGACAAGAGAGAGGGGCCCGATCCTCTCCCTTTCATAGTTTACCTGGTGCATGCCTCTTATGTAAAGGGGTTTTTTGTGCTGTTTTGTTCGCACTTGCACAGCCAGTCCTCCTCCAGGGAGTGAGTTAGGGGAGATGGAACTAGCACAAGTCTCAAGTGAAGCATGAGTCTCAAGCAGAGTAGGAAGCTGGCTCAGAACACTGCTGCCCCATTTCCATAGGACCCTCTCCTCTGATCACCCTTTCCTGTCACGATACTCAGAATGTTTGAGGGAAAACATGCTTAGGTCTGATCCTCTACACAAATATATGTAAAAACACATTGTGCAGCATTGCTATTCTCTTCATAGGAAGAGTTTCCTTTCTTGGTTTTATGATTATTGTGCTGCATACCATATCTCTCTTATCACCTACTGACATAAAAATAGGGTTTATGTTGATATAAGCAATCATTTTACAATAAACATTGATTTTTCTCAATTTGTCACTTCACTCTCTCAATTCCTCACTGACACACAGTTATTGGGAACATAATGATGGTTTCAAATTAAGACTTGGATACATAGGATTAATTGAATGGATGGGGAATTGACAGAGACATTGCAGTGCTTAACTTTAGTGCATTTGGCCCTAAATTCTGAGCATAAGAAGAATTATGCATTTCACAGATGAAACACAAAGATTTATAGGCTGACTAGAGAACTGCTAGTTTCTCAGCAATAGATGATAAGTAGAAAATGGTATCTGCTGAATGAATCTGAGACGTGAGATGACGCCTCTCTCAACCAAGGAAGCAGAACCAGGATTCTCACAGTTCATTTCAAAATGCTGAGCATCACTTAGGTAGTCTTCATATTTAAATAAAACTAAATTTTGCTGAACTATGTTCTCCTTTTATACCAACTTGCAAGCTAAACCATTCAGTCTGAGAGAGGAAAACTAATCTTTTTTCTTCTTAACCACAATGGATACAAATACAGCTCTCAAACTATACAAACCAGAGTTGAACTCTGTATTCTTACTTTTCTTGGAAAGTGTATTCACCTGCCTGTCTGCAAGATTCATGGGGCACAACAGAAAGTGACTCTGGAGCTCTACATTCAGTGACAGTGTGAATTCTCATTGTTCAAGATCCCATTTCTACATCCAAGATAATTTTTGTAATTTTCATCCACTGTAGATGTACACATGCTACATATGTATAGTGTAGAATGCATAGGAAGCAGTGAGGTAGCAGACTGGAGCATACATCTCCTAAATCAGTGTTTTAAGATATTAAATGACCTAACAGTAATTTACAGTCACATCATTGGTGATATCTCTTTCTTTATTGGCTTCGTCAGCCTTGAAGTCTTTCCAATAAAGACTTCCAGAGGTGAAGCTGAGAAAACTGTTGCTCTTACTGTATGAAAATCTGGGTATTTATGATACTTCTTCAACTGCATTTTAAAAGTTACATTACTATCAATGTTCAGAAGACAGCTTCTGGCCCCAGAATTGTCTTCACTGTCAAGCGTGAAACTCAAAGTAGTTTTTATTGAAACAAATCATGTTAATACCACAATTAAACATGATTAACTGTTCAATACTTGGATTATATAAAGCCTGAACTAGGAATGGTCAGTATGACTAACATACCTGTTTTACCAGATCTGATTCTGAACTCTTTTTTGCTAAAATGGGCTGATCGACTAGCCATTTCAGCAATGAATCATATTAGATTTTCAAAAAACATCAGATAATTAGTGGTATTTTCCACCTACCTGACACAGTACACTGAAATCTGCACCACTTTTAGCTGAGAGTTAGGTTACCTCCATTAGCTGAACTGTGGCACAAATTTGGCTCCTCTACTGAGAAGAGTGACTTCAGAAGTAATTTTGTCAGTGGTAGCCTGAGTCGCCATGCAAAAGAATGTAGAATTTTGACCCTTTATAAACACTGGACAGAGCCTTTACAGTACTTTCTTTAATTTGTACTCATCAGAACAGTAATTGATTCTTTTACATCAAAGGGGAACTTTCTTTAGGCTTCATCCTTCATAATCTATCCCTCCTTTTCATCAATTCATTTACGCGGCCACCATTAGTGTAATATCCAAAAATAAAACTTGAACTCCAAACAGTCAACATAAAAGCCTGCACAGCAAACAGTGAGGTGAAATTACAATACACATAAATTAGGCCTTTCAAAGCTACTTTTAAATTTTGTGTCTATTTACTGTCTAGAGTGGAAAAGAAAGTTTGTTTCAATTTAAGTCTTCTAGCTATGAGACACAGGGTTTTTTCAATAAGTCAATAAAATCTAAAGAAATTATATTTGTATGGCTAGAACACCTTTGAAACAGCTAAACAGCTATGTGTAATTTTCGAATACATACTTGTTAGTACCAGAGAAATATCAAAGCAGATGGGATTATTTGGTCACTAGATGTCAGCAGCATGTGGAATCAATGAAGCAAAATAATGATGAAAGTAGAACTTCCTGTTATAAAAAGACAGAGGAACTTCTAACATAATGAGATTTTCTTTTAATTACCTATTTAGAAAATTCTATAACCCTCATCATAATGATAATGCAGTTCATCAGTGTACACAAACCTTAGTGACTTGATAAATAAGACAATCTTTAGGTTATGTCCATAATTTTTTAAATATAATTTCAATATACTATCATTTTTATTATTGAAGTTTCAACCTAGTATGCCACCATTATACCCAATGTGTAGTTTCTGGCAAGAAAGTTTTGTCATCTTTAAAAAAATTTCCTGCTATAGCTGCTGAATAAAGAAGCTGTTTTCAAACGCTTTCATGGCTTTGGAAAATTTTGTGGGTTTATTTTACTTTATTTTTTATTGTTCAAGAGGAACACCTAAAATATCTGTCCTTCTTATCATATGCTAGGTATAGAATTGTGATATTCTGTATTTCACTCCCAAACTGGTATAAGAACAAAAGGTTTTTCTGCATCCAAGAAGGTCCTGTATTGTTCCTATTCTTTTTACACTGAAACCTGTAGATTTATTTACTATGATGATTGCACACTGGTGTATTTTATTAGCACTCCCAGTTCTTATTGTAGGACATGTTTCTGTGATGTGCTTCTGCTTCACCTGCCCCTATTAATTTAGGATCTTGATCAAGATAAATCAAGATAACGAGGACTAGACCTTGCAGAATATGCAATTTCCAAATAGAAGAAAACTCAGGGGTTTTTGTATCATTAAGGTGAGGCACAAATACTATGTTAGATTTTTTACTGCCTGTGCTTTGAGATGGCTGCATGGACCCATCTCTGCGAGTTTTATTTAGTAAGAGACTGACCATTTAGGCCACGCTTAGAATTATTTTGGACTCAGTGTGAGTGTGACAGGGAGAATTCCACGTTATATTTGTGTAGCAGCAACATCTAAAATTGAAAACAACTTTCACTTAATATCATGTTCAAAATAGCAATGTCAAATCTTAAATTGTGATCATGTAGAAAGAATTCCCCATTAAAATGAATATATTTTACTGTGTTCCCATAATAATAGCATACAATATTATTTTGTTCAATTTCTGACATATCCTAGGTATGCACAGGTCCAATTAAAAATGAAATAACATAGCTTTCCTCGTTTTTATCTTTGAAAATATATGCGTAAATGTTCAGCCAATGTATCTATAATCAAGTCCTAAATCAAGAATAGAGGGCCAGATAGCAAATGAGTAGACTCTCACTATAAGCAATGTGGTACTCTTTCCATAAAACCAAGACTTTTATCTGTGTAGAGAAATATTACTCAATACTAGTGAGGGTGCAAATTAAACAATGTCAACCTTCATGAAACTTTGCAAAGTGGGAAACAGTGCTGCATTTATGGCAATTACTCAAAACCCTCATTTTATTTGGGCTAATCCTACTACCAGAAAACATCTCCTACCTTCTTACTGCTTGCCACAATATTTTTGAAATAAGGTTATTTTTGTAGAATTCAGCAGTTTGAATAAAGATAATAATAAAAAGCAGTTCTACATAATGCAGTATCATCAAACATTTTATCAAGCCTGTGTTACCAAACACCTTGGACTTTTTTCTCTGTTTTCACCACCTTTCTGTTGCCTTTCCCACCTTGAAGCTGGGGGCCCTACAGTACGTATAACCAGACAGCATAGTATGCCTAAAAAAAAGGTAATTCCATGGCCTATAGCAACATTCAGTGTTCTCTTATAGTCATGGATGTGAGGAGAATAAAATAGTAAGCTCCTGATATATCATAAGGAAGTGGTTTTTAACCTGTCCAATTAATTTATATATTTATATTTTGTAAAACACATATTTGGGAAAGGTAAGAGTTTTTGAATACTTATTAAAATAGACATGGAAAAATAATAAAAAGTGGGGGTCATCTATATGCATGAGCCATGTCTTATGAAAAATCAGAAGCAAATTCTTCTCCCATGTAAGCTAGAAAGAATTTGGGTTTTGTGTTCACTGGATGCTGCATTAGAACCTACATGACCTTGTTGGATCTCATTTCTTGTCTAATGCTAAATAAACCTTCTTCTTGGCCACAATTGATTTTAACCAAAACAACAAACTATATCATGGCATGAAACATGCACAGAGAAGTTAATGCTGTCACTGGCAAGAAATTATCTTTTTTGTGCAGCTTTCCAATCTGAAACTGAAATTATAATTCAATGGAAAAGAAAAAATGTTGAGAGAGATCCTGATTTCAGATATAAAGATAGGCAGATATAGAAAGGGAAAAATACTAAATTAGCCTTTCTTGTGTCTGTTTTTAAAGATTGTTTTTCTAATGTAAATGTGCTGGAGCAAAAGTATTATTAATGATAAAAATAAAATTTTTCTTGTAATTTTCTGTATTTTAACATAACACAATTATAACATACCTAGTAAATTAAACTCCTTAATCATCTTCTACATTTTCCCATTTTATCTAAAGATTGCACTGTTGTTCATCTATAATATTCATCCCAGAAATAAAATCATTAATCACCTTGGCATCCAGAAAAAAGGGTTACATTTTATTTCTTATGATATCTAGGGTACAAAACCTGAGGAAGATATTAGTTTTTAATAATTCTGATCCACTCTTCGGGATTTATCAAAGCAGGTAGTCCTCTTGCAATAAATTTCAATGTAATGCAAAGAAGAAAGACACTCACAATTCAATGTTGTTTAAATATCATGCATCATAGGATATGTTTTCCCCCAACAGGGTTAATACTGAATGGCAAATGAAAGGTATTCATACTGAGAAACTTTAAATTTTAATTACCTGTGTTGTGAAATAGATTCCATAGGCTTCTTCTGCAGTTTGTGGAGAAAGACAAACTCTTTAAGAAAACAATTCAATGCACATATGTTAGGTCTCTCTAGAAACATTCTGGAGAAAACGTAGCAATTGTACACATAAAAGGGATGTAAGGAGACTGACCAACTGGCTTCTGTCCCTAATGTTTGGTATTAGAAATAGCTCCCCAAATTTTCCGCTTACAGAACTATCTTTTTCTGCTGTTCTGTTCTTCAATGTATTGGGTCTTGTTGATTGTGGAAAATTCAGATGTTGGTAGGTCATAATTCCAGAGCCTGTCTTCCCACAGAACTCTGGAAGACATTCATGAGACAACTGGGGGAGAATTGAAGATATGTTAGTTTCATCAGCTTTTCTCTCAGTATTTCAGGAAGAAGAAAAATCAGAGGCACACAGGTTGTTTCCAAGTTTCTCCTGTTTCAGAACTTAGGATCCTAAATCTTTTAGGCAATGCTGAAAGAATGTGAGTAAAATACAAGAGACCTTCCATTTAGGCTCTTTTCTAGATGAAGATACAGAGTTAAGCAGAAAGCTTTTAGTGGGAAACAGAAAGACACATGATAACGCCTTTTCTTCACCCTTCCCAGGTTCAAATTCAGTCCTTTATTTCAGTCTCTCTTACAAGGGTGGTGGGTTAGTGGAGTGTCATAGCCAGTACCCAGTAATTTCTCTCTGTTGCTGCTTTCCTCTTGCATTTCCAGGTGAAAGTTCTTTTGTCCACAAGTTGCAGAGGATGTCTGCT
Source organism: Ptilonorhynchus violaceus (assembly GCA_013397565.1). Classification (NCBI taxonomy): domain Eukaryota; kingdom Metazoa; phylum Chordata; class Aves; order Passeriformes; family Ptilonorhynchidae; genus Ptilonorhynchus; species Ptilonorhynchus violaceus. The sequence goes on along the minus strand of VZRJ01009443.1, from coordinate 405,342 downwards.
CAGCATCATGGACCACTTCCTTCTCCTACTATGACCTTGGTGTTTGTTTCCCTTGTTGCTCTTTTTGTTCTCTTCCCTTCTGTCATCCTGCACTTTTTGCCCATTCTTAAATGTTTTCGCATTAGGTCCATACTGGAGTGAGCTAGAAGCCACATGAAGGCCTTCTCTCTCTCAAGCCCCTTTCCAATTTTGCAGTTTACATACAATGAAAAAAAAAATCATTCCATATGGTCAGACTTCCCTACTGAATTGTTTGAGATGTTTTTATCTTTTTAATTTGTTTTTAATAGTGAAAGTGTTAATTTTAAATCTAGTGTCTGATGTATCTGTGCCCTCTGAGATATAAATAATTTTCTACTTCTTGGAAAAGACAACTGATTAAGATTTGTTGCACTTCCAACAACTCTAGGGATAAGCAGAATACAGAAAATATACCAGTAATTTTCAGAGTGTTTTATTATTCCTGTGCAGACTCCCAGTATTTCTTTTTTTTTTACTGTAAACGGAAGTAATCTTTAAAAGTATGTTTGTCAAACTTCAGCAGCTACAGAACTCACTCTGCTCACTTCTGGCACCATTGCTTACAATACGAAGTATTTGACATTGTACTGCAATCTGAAAATTATTACTGGTAGAAGCGGAAATACAAGAAATAAACATAACAAAGAAACCAAATCCCAAACCATTTTAAAAAATTGACCTCAAACAGTACAGATTTAGTTGTCAGTAGTATTGTGGCATCAAACCTGCATATAAGTAAAGGAAAGACCTACCTCCAAACCAAAATAGAAGGATGTTCATAGTTCCAGGAAATTCAAAAGGTATACTAGCATATTTTAGATTATGGACATCTGAAAAATGAATTCTTGTATATAGTCTCAGATGGTATTTTATGATTTCTATCCTGCATGAGTAGATTAATTCAATGTTTTCTTTCAGCCTGTACCACCTGGGCACAATGCTCAGTGTGTGCATGTACCTTTCTGAAAAACGTGACAAAATTTTCCATGGCAACATTCTCTGTAAGAAATGACATTGCTCTCAATACTAGGCAGTGTCCTGATTATATTAAAGAAAAGATTTCTCCTTAAGTAAGGCAGAGAAAATATTAATTGAACAGTCTGGGGGTTGATTTTTCCATTTTCTTGTGCTGCAGGTTATCATAGAATCATAAAGTCATAGAATATGCTGAGTTGGAAGGGACTCACAAGGATCATTGAGGCCAGCTCCTGGCCCTGCACTGGACACCTCTTGAGTCACACCCTGTGCCTGAGAATATTGTCCAAATGTTTCTTGAACTCAGACAGGTTTGGTGCCATGACTACTTCCCTGGCGAGTCTATTCCAATGCTCAACCACCCCCTGATATCCAACCTAAACCTCTCCTGACTCAGCTTCATGCTAATTCCTCAAATCCTGTCACTTGCTAACACCTGTATGAAATGGCCATCAAGTACTGCCATGTTGAGCTTGTAGCTTTCTATGCTCCCTTTGCCAGGTGTAAATGACTACAATATCTTTAAATTCTAGTTTATATCTCTGAACAAAAAGAAAATAAAAATCACTGATCCTTATTATCTAGCAATTAGATATCCCTGCGACTGGTTGCCATAGCTACCAGTTACCTGCTAAGGACTGTTGTGTTTTTGCTAGGATTTCTTTAGAAACCTTGACACAAACAGCAGCACTGACAGCCTCAGTTCCAGCCTTCCACTGAAGTCTGGCAATCCCATCTGGATTAAGGGTCTCCCAGTCCCCTGGAGACTTCCACCTCTACCTTTAGCTGGCAGCACCTGATAAGTAACCTGTCCTTACCTGGAGAATCAAATTTGACTGTTTTATATCCTCCAGACTCCTCAAGCCCTAGGACAGTAACCTGGCTGGAAATTGCCACTTTTCAGTTGATTGGATAATCTTCTTTCTCATAATAAATTTGCATGCATTTGGACAAATTTAGTGACTTAATTTCTTTTTTTCCTGTTCTGTCTCCACTACCTAATCAGACAAAATCTTAGTTCTCACAGCTGAGCACATATGTGAATTTATATATAGGGGTGTGTGTGTTTGTATATGTACATATATACATGTATATATATGTTTGCACATGTAAGATTATTTTATGGGTCAGATTTTTGTATGACATACTGAATTGCTAACACCATTTCACATAGGTAACATCTTGACAGTTAACTGCTGAATGCATAAACCAGCTAATTTCTCAAAGTGGTTATTAAAATAAAATATCAAAACCCCAACAAAACCCACTGCTCTCATCCCCCAAAATGCTACCAATAAAACAAACAAATAACTGAAAAAACTAACACACAACCAATTTCAAAAACTATTGATGTAACTGTGCAAACAGTTGAAGAAAGAATAATAATAAAAAAATATATAGGAGAAGCTGTTTCTAATGAGGGCACAAATTACATAAAGGAACATTTCTGATGCTGCACAGCAGTGAGAAAATTTTTGCTAGGAGGAGGCATGCTCAGTACATATAATTAATTATGTGTTAAAGATGAAAGACAATGCATATAATAAGATATGGCACTTCTAGCTAATCTAGTGAATCTAAATAAATTTATAGCCAGGCTTTCCTAGAAATTAAGAATATAACAGTTTCAATGCATAATACTTAAAAAAAAGCTTTTGCCTCTGATTCTTGTCCCAGTAGTTAAGAATGGTGGGAATTTGATGATTTCTTTATTGAGATATCTTGCTAGCATTCTGATTAAAAGACCAAGTTTGAAGAGTTCAGCGTCCAAATTAAGATGTTATCAGGAATATTAAGTTTGATAGAGAGGTTCAGTTCCTGTACTTCATTTTGGTGTTTAGACTGAACTATAAATGTTGAATTTTATATTCCTCTTTATCCGTAATGGAGTAGTCTCCAAAATCTCTAAAAGATTTGAAGGAAGGATATGGAAAAAATATTTTAGTCTACATCATTTTGTTGATGAATTGATGTTCCTTTTTGATCCATAATGATTTATATAAAAATATGGATATAGATCTAGTATCGATATCCAACTGTGACGGACAAAGACTCTCTAACAAAGTAGTTAGAAAGTGTATGTTTTAATCAGCCGAGGACATGCGTGGGATAGCTCCCAAAGACGCAATGCCAACTTGCAAGACAATACAGAGTCTATTTATCTACAGAAGTTCTAGATATTTAAGATACAAATACATATTCATAACATAAATACCTCCCATTCCTCGCTTCGTCTTATAATTAGCTAACATATTATTAAGCATGTGCCGTTACTCTTTTAAAATAGGTCTGGGGTCTTTTCAGGGGTCGTCGAGGAAGATTTTCGGAGTCTTCCTCCTAATGAACTTCTCGCCCCTTGAACTTTCACAATAGCAGAATGACCCTTACACACTCCGTTCTATTCTCCACCATCCTTGGATGGGTACTTCAAATAGAGAAATTAATAACTGTCTAATTCTCTTTAGATCTAAGTTCTCTGGTTCTTGTTACAGATACAGCTGTACAAATGTAGGATGACAAACAATTAGTCAAAAACTACTTCAAGCCTAGTTTCTTAAACAATTATTAACTTCTTAATTATCTTCAGCTGGATTTAATTTATCCATTATACTCGTTCTAACTAATTCTAATAAAGCTAACTTTTATAAAAGATATCTAAATCTAAGATTTTTATGTTTCAATAACATTCTGCTTAGAAAAACTCTTCAAAAATTCATATTTTTCTTACTATTACTATGATGTGAGAATAGGCTTACGGAATTTCATATGGATAATTCTATCTTTTGTACTGTTTATTAGTTATCCATTATATTTCATGAGTCAGTTGATTATTTTTAACTATTTCAGTCTTTTTATTAGTTATGCACTGGCTGCATCAAGAAATTTATGCTTAAATTGCATTTAACCTAATTCATGTATCTTTTTCATCTTTTTAAAAGAATGATTGTTAAATATCTATCTTAGAAAAATATATACGTTGAAAAAACTATGCTACCCAAACAAAACAATTCTGATCTTGGTTTTTGCAATAATGGACATAGTTTAGCTTACCTCAGGTCACTTTTTATCTAACAAATGCAAAAGAAAACAGAATTTCATTTGATAACTACTAATCCTTTTACCTCTTTAACATTCTCTGTGTTTTTATATGTACAAGTGTATATAAAACATAAAAACCTGGGACCTTTAGATTTCCTGTTTGTTCTGCTAACTATTGTCTTTGCATTTGATGGCTCTCAGGCACATAGTGTAACTCTTGGTGATAGTCCTGTGGGCCATGAGTTGGACTCGATGATCCTTGTGGATCCCTTCCAACTCAGCATATTCTGATTCTGTGACTGTCTGAATTATACTGCATATGCTTAATTCACATAAATGGCTGCTCCAATGGTCAGGATCATTTTCAAAAGCAATTTTCTTTTACTATGTCTCCATGTCTCTGAAACTTTGGCTGTTATTTTTAATAGCAGATGTGTTAGCTGATAGTTTCAATATGTACTCTGCAGAGTATTAAGTCATGACCACAGATAAACACTTCTTCAGTGACATTTTTATTCACCGCAAAGATGAGCAATGTCATGGGTTGCAAGTTGACTAAATGCTAGGAGAACAATACTTGGTTTCACTTGAATTGATTTTTCGTTAAACCCCACAAGATCACTCCACCATAATGTGCAAGAGGTAAGAGAAGGTTCAACTACTTCCATCTAAAAGCTATGTTCCCTATTTATTTTAGGTGTTGTGGTGCTGACATTTATGTCCATTGTGTCCATTTGTGTCCAAGGTAACATAGTTCTTATCTTAAACACATTTTTTGAGAAGACAGATAAGACAGTCCTTACCTCTTTTCTCGATATATTTTCCGTCTGAATCAAGAGAATATTTGGACTAAGTCTAGACGTTGGAGCTCAATGACTGGTTGAAAAATTCAGTTTCTGGTATTAGAGATTTTTAATAGATTGATTGTTTCATTTTGATGCCTCCAAAATCGGTAGGGGAAAAAAAAATCATTTAAAAGATATAATGAATTTTCTAGCCTTCCTTGCCTTGGAAATCGAGTGGAGTTTGGATATAGTAAATTTAAATGATGTTTCAGTCATTTATACTAACAGGAATGAGAGTAACTCATATGATAAAGACAGAGAAACATACTGCAGGTTTGAGTACATATGTGCTATGTATATCAGATAAGTTGCACCTATATACATCTAAAATGAGTTTGGCCCAAAAGGCAGTAGTACGCATTAATATCATACAGATGAAGAACAGTTTCTCTTGTTCAGGAAATACATGTGATGGAGACCTCAATTTAATCACATTTCTTCCTTCCCTCCTAGTCTAGCACCCGACTGTGACATGAGTTCTAGACTTGGATGACTAATGTTAGTGGAGTTCTTCCTGTATGAAATGTATAACAGACACTATGTCAGATATTTTGGCTTTTAAAAGTATCTTGCTTCACCTACAAATAAGAAATGAGTCAAAGAAATCCCATGAAACCACTAAAAATCCAAATTTTATATAAAATAAATCCAGAATTCAAAATATTACTGGAAATGTTGATACTTTTGAAAAGCTATGAAAATTTCGTATCCAAATAATTTTGTTCACCACAAATTCCATCAGATATTTGTATTTTTGAAAGAGATTTGTGAAGAAAGTTTGGTGAGAGGGTCAGACTCTGGGTGTCTCCACCACTCTTCCAGAAACAACAGCATATCTACTATTGTGTTAAATCAAAAATATGTGCAGCAATATAATAAGTATGTACATAATGTCAATAATTGATCACAATTTCTAGTGAACCCACAGGTTGATTTCTTAGTTTTCACACAAAATATTGGAATATTTACACACAACTTGACATATTGGTTATGTGACTCCTTTTTGTATTTTGTGATATGGAAAGATGGTTTCAGCACCAGAATTGCCAAATCTACTGCTTCTTGGCTTTTTCATACCCTCAAAAGAAAAGCATGATTTTCTTGTCTTCTGTAATACTCTTCACCACGGTACTAAACATAGCTCCCCAAGTGTATTACTTGTGATATTTTAGCTGTCTTATAAAAACTGACACAATGGCACTCTAGTAAGCTCTGCTTTTCAGTTTTGCATTCTGTTTGCTCAATTTAGGCTTCATGAAATATTTCTTGTAGGTCTTGTATCATCTTTTAATATTTAGTCATTGCAATCCCATAAAGGACTAGCTCCAGTAATTTTGGTGTTTTGTTTTGTTTTCAATTATCTCATCTAAAGCAAACTGCATTACTCACAAGAGGGAAGTGAAAATCTTGTGATATTTTCCACTGATATGCAGCTTAACTACAAAACTAAACTGCTCCAAAGCACATCCCCACCTATTATGTTAGTGTGCAATTATCTATACTGGTAAACTATTATCCTCCTCCCTGAAGGAGAGTCCGTCCTATAATAGCAGCACTTTCAAATAATTACCAGAAGCAGCTTACGGATAATTCTAAATGGATTGTTTATTTTGTATGAAGGAGTATAGGAGATGTTGGCCATATTGAAATGCAGATATGGTAGAGCAACATTGAACAAATATACAAATAAATGCAACTAGTTATCTGTGACACCTTACCTATGTAGCCATTGTATTTAAACACCTTTGCTGATTTTTTATTCTTCTTTTATATATAGTTTTTATATTATACTTTATGAAGTTGTGTCATCCTGTATCTGTACAGTTTCCATAACACATTAGTAAGAGATCGTATTGGAAGGAGGGGATTTTTCAAGTGTTCACAACACTAGAAAGGTAATGTCTATAATAAATAATACAGTTCAGCCTTGAGAGACTCAAAATGTTAATGCATCTTCTTTAATTAAACTGTTTGGTTTGCTGAATAAGTGAGAAAAATGAAATATGCAAGTTGCATGTCTCCACAAATGTTATAGGCTAAACCTGTAGTGAAGCTGAAGGTTACAATCAACCAGCTTTAGTCTCAGGCCCTGCTGCAGACATTTTGTAATCTTACTCAAGGTGCTTAATCTCAATAAATCAAATGTATCCAGAATATTTCCTGTCCTTTCCAAAGAACATTAGTTGAAATAATTCAACATCAATTTCAGACCCAAATTCCAACAATCTTTCTGAGGAAAGATTTGCAATCACATACAGTCCAATTGTTTGGAATTATTGTCTCTGCCACAGGCCAGCTGATACTATAGATAAATATGAATGATGCAACTGAGAAATCCATGACTAAAGCACAAACAGAACTAAAAAAAGGAAAAAAAAATTCTGGATCTTAGTTATTGCAAAAATAATCAGAGAATATACTATGCCTGTCTTCTTTATCTGTATGGACCATATTTACACAGTAGATTTTTTAAGAATAGCTTCATAGAATTAGTCATTTTAGCAATAAGTAGAACCCTCTATACCCTGATAGTCCCCTGAATCTGCTCTGGATGACAGTTGTTAACTGTTAAAGAGATTGGATTGTGGGAAGATAAAAGTGGTGAACACTGTATTTTTAACAACTCAAGTGGTTTTTTGTTTCGGGTTTGCTGGGGGTTTGGGTTTTTTTTTTTTTGTAAGCCAAAAGTCCTATTTTTTAACCCAGCACCATATTTCTGACAGCAGGCAGAAAAAAATTCTTAGGGAAACATGGTGAGAAGCAGAGTGATTCTCTCCTAGGAGTGTCTTCTCCCACTGTGCGGTATTCAGTGGTCTTCTAGAGACAGGAACTGGCATCATTCCTTTCATGTACTGTTGGACCTATCCTACACAAGGACATCTCCTACCTGATTGAACACTGTGTGTATTCTCGACCTCTGCAAATTTACTGAGAGTAAGTTCCACAAATTGGTGACACACTGACTGACAAGTCCCAAAATTACCAGACTTTCTTGTTTTATATCTTCTTATTTCTTCATTTTCTCTTTAGTTCCTGCAATGTAATAACTTAATATGTAAATAATGAAAAAATTTTTACTGATTCACCTTTCCAGGCTTTAAAAAATTCAGTCGTGTTTCCCATCCTTTCTCTTTTTTTTTTTCAAGACATGAAATTTACATTTATGTAACTTCTGTTTTTAAGAAGACATTTCATGCTTTTTATCACTTTTTTCTGCCTTTCTCTGCACATTTACCATTATTAAATAACTCGGAGGGATGAGGACAAGAACTATACTATACATTTACAATGCATGTATTGAATAAAAATAGTGCTATGAAGTTTTTCTCTTTACTTTCCTAGCAATTCCTATTTACTATTTAACAGCTAGTGAATTTTAACTACTTCTAAAGCTGTTGAATCCTGAAGTTTTCTAAAAACTAACCTCATTGATTCCAACATCTTATTGTGTGGTAATAGATAACTTAGGGTTAACTAAGGGTTAACTTAGGGTCTGTAATTTAATTTCACCAGTCATTTTATCATCTAGCTAAACACAAGGTATCATGAGATCTTTTTGTATTTCACCTCTTTGCAATTAGCTTTGTATTCCATTTTCTTTAACATATACATCATATACAAATTTTGTTGCTACAATATTCAATCTCTTTCTCAGATCCAGCCTGCACATATAATATATATAACTTTGCAGGAACATTATGGATCCCTAGATGACTTGATATAATCGTTGTCCATATCAATCTCTGTGAAGATTTTTCTCTAATCGGTTTTTATCTTTCAAGGATATCTTTTAAATCAGATGAGTTTTGAGAGCTTCGTTTCCCTCAAGGAGAGTTTTCATTAGATTTTATTTTTTTAGTTCAGAAACTTTTAAGTCATGCCTTTTCCTTGCCCTGTGTGTTTATTTGCATCGTGGCTCTATCTCATGCATTTCCATAGCAGCACAACAGCTTCTCCCCTGGTTCATGACCCACGTGCCAGGCACAGGTATATGACTGGGGCTATGATCACCTGTAAGTAATCTGCAGAGGAACCCATCAGAAAGAATTCAGTGTGTTCCAGCTGCTGGAATAACAGTGGAAGATAAGGCTTTCAGAGATCCCACCTTGTGCCTCTCCAAAGGCTCATTCTGAAGCAGCTGTGTAATTTCTTATGTTCTCTCCATGAGAACTGATTGATCATAATTTACTATAGCCACTGGCATCACACAGAACAGTATTCTGAACACCATTTGTAAATACTCAAAGCAATTGAGAGTCCTAAATATATGCACAGACAGCTCATACCTCAAAATATTGGAACTATTTTTAATATGGATTTCTTTATTCTGTCTCCATGAATTACTTAGAATACCTTTATCATACAGCCCCATTCCCATAGGTCTATGAAATCACTTTCACAGCAAAATATGTGTTTTGAATGGATAAAATATTTCCCTTCCACCTTGTACTAAGCATAGTCTAGTTCATCACGGCATAGGTTTCTGAATGTCATACTCTCTCCTTGAATTTATCTTTGACCAGACTATTAATAATTATGAAGGAATTGTGAATAACAAATGGTATTTATCTTTCTGCTAAAATGTTATCTTGACCCACAGTGCTGCAGATAGTGTTGTCTCTGTCTCGTTTTGGTCATTCCGTATTCACCTGTCTCAAGGTCAATGGGATGATACAATAATGAGAAAGTAGAATAAACACTGTCTAATGGAAGAAGCATTTCATAAAAACCTGTGATGGCATCTCTGCAAAGACAGCAAAGGAATGCAGCTTTTTAACTGAGCACTACCTGACAGATCCAATAATCAGGGGAAAGACTTAATTGATGACATTTCATTAGCATAATGAGTTGAAGCTGGGAGAAGAGAGTCTCTTATTAATTAATCAAACAAAGCACGAACTGTTTCAGTCCCTTACTCTCTGCCATTTTCCATTAATCATAAGACTGTGTATTAAACTCATTTGAATTCACTGGGTGTTGAGTATTTCTGGGGGGAAAGTATTGGCAGAGTGGCATGCTCAAGTGAACACACTTACGTAGGTATGAAGCACATTAGAAATTCATGTTTGTGAACTTAAACTCTCATCTCTGCAGGAAGTGCTGACAATATTTTTTAAAAAACCATCAGGCCTCAGTAGCCATTAGTTTACAGATGAAAGCTACCCCCTCTCTATCCATCGGTTACTTGGCTGCAAATTTTTAATCCATCAGGGTGAATTTTCAGTACAACAGGGAATGCAGGGGCTATGCTGATTGCTGCCAGAATAACATATTTACAACACAGTCTGCCATGCATTGGACAATTTTCCTTATTATTCCCCGCAGTACTTTCTATGTATTTTGCTTTGCATTTATATAAATAAAGAAAAGTAAAACCAGAGGTATTTAAGAGTTCAGAAGGGCTAAATTTCTGCTTCCTGTTGTATTTATTTTGTGGCGAACATTTGTAGTCTGTGATGATGACTGCCTCAATAAATTTTTAGTAGCTAGGAAAATGGGGATAGATCAGGAGTCTTCCATGGTCTAAGCAGAAAGATATTTTTCCTTTCCATCTTTAGTGAAGCTTTCCACAGGAAGAGAAAAATATATCTGAAGACCAGAGAGAAGCAGATTTTTATCTCTTTATAGTAGGTTTTATATTGGAGAAGAAAGACATATTCCAAAAGGCTGTATATTCTATTTCTACAACATTTGTTGTTAAATTTATTTTCAACTCTGTAAAGACAAAGGTCCTTCTCTTATGCAGCTGGTAGTTCTAATCATAGGCTTCCTGGGGAATCATGTTCCTTCCCTGTGAATCTTGAGTTCTTTCTTAAAACTGGCTTAGTGTCAGCAAAACAGAGAATAATTTTATGCAGGGACCTCTTTGTAATTTAGGCTCTCACAAAGGTTTCTTTGGATGCTTACTGAAGAGGAGGTGATTGAATTGATGTCAAATACAACAAGAGTACCTGCTAGTTAACTTAGAGGTTTTAGAGGAAAATGGCCATCATCCTTTTGAGAAAATATGTTTGTTAGGTGGGTTTTGAACTGAGCTCTGCTCTGAACACAGATCAGCGGCAAGCTCAGCTGCAGGGTCAGGTCTTTAAGAGACTGTAAGTAGATTATTATTAGATTTTGGTAATTAGTCAGTCCTTCCAAGGTGACTGCAGAACAGTGAAAATCTAAGCATATAAATGTTTCTTGTGAAAAACTTGTTGCAGAGAGGGTTAAGGGCTTGACAAAGACATGCTTTGATATTTAGCTACCTAAGCCCCTTATTCAAATATGATTTAGTGTCTAAACATCATTGAAAACCTTGACACAAATATTTCTCTACTTGCTAGGTGACAAATTTCATTTCCTTTCCATTTGAAAATAGAATCAATAGATTAAGTAATTTCTGATAAGCCTTAAATTTAATGGATGAAGGCCACAGAAGAAAGGTATTTAGTGGTGATGAGACTGCAGGCTTTTGCCACTGCGCTTGAATATTATTTCAGCAGATAACAAACTCTGAAGACAAACTTATAAAGAATTGTTTTTTCATAAACTACTATTAATTAATTTAATATTGACAGGATTAATACAGTAGATAGATATGTTCTGCAGTGTGCTAGGTTTCTTTTCAACAGTAAGGGTGATGCACTGCAGGTTCATAGAGTTGATGCACTGCAGTATAGAACTATATAAATATTGCAGTGCTGCACACTTTTGTGCTTTTCGTTTTAGTATCTACACTTTTATGATTATCCCTAGTGCCAGAAACAATACATTTTTATTAAGGTCTTCATAGTCATTGCAGAATTGTATTTTTAACTTAGTTTCAAAATTTTATGTAAAATTTGAAATCTACTGCACTATAATTTCAGATAATATGTCTGTTTCTCTATATTCACATGCAGAACATTCTCACAATTCACATAGAAATAAATGATATCCACACAGCTCGTGTGCAACATCTTTTTCAGCTGTATGTCACAGGATGTGAAGAAAGAATGCAGAATTGATCAACAGTCTTAACACTCTCAGCTAGAGAAAAAAAAAAAAGAAGTGAATCAAGCAAAACCTAATATGTTATTCAAACTTTGTGTATATTTAACGTGGTGCTTAATTTGGTTCCTCAATGACTCTTAAGTATGATTTAAAACCTGCTTTGCTTAATATGAATCCAAAATATAGGTAATAAAAAAGTGCAGACTTTTTCCTAATGATAAGATTATGATTTTTTCCTAATGTAAAAAATACATATTCAATTTTTCTTTCTTTATCTGCAAAGCACTTTATGTTCAGTAATAGCATATCTGAGAAAAAAAAAAAAGAAAGCTGTGTTTTAAAAGTTGGTTGTTGGGGTTTTTTTGCAAGAAAAGACTATATATGAATTTTTCTGAATATTTCTATTTGAAGTTAATTAAGAAATCTATCAAATTCTGGTAATTCAATATCCAGCTTATTCTAGTATTTATTAAATTATTAAATATTCATACTTTGTAAATAGGGATTAGTTCTATCAGTGAACAATATAAAAGCAATACTGACAGGAACGTGAATATTTTAAGGCTTAAAATCACTTCCTGAAAATTTATTTTTTAAAGGTGATCTCAACCACTATGGAATCTGTGGAGGACTATAATGAGGCAAAAATCACGTGATCAAAGAAAAAAGCCTATGTTTATTTCATCTGAGCAGCATATTTTCCTGAGGCTGCAGGAAGGTTTTGTGGCCATTTTGTAACAGGGAGTAGCAGATATCCTCCATTCAGATGAGTTGCACTAATGGCCATATTCCAACCCCAGCCTCAACACAGCTTGTAAAAATGTTGCTGATTTAAATTCAAAAGCAGATTAGTGAGATCTTATTGAAGTGAAAAGCTATGAAGCAATAAAGCATTGAGTGAAATTAGACAATAGTGGCAGAGGTTTATAGAGTCCTTACAGTTAAAGTTTTTGGTCATACCCAGTTGGGTGGGTGTGAGGACTTAGAGAATGCAGTTGAATGTCTCAAAACACTGTCAGAGAGGGAAGTTCCCATAAGATAAACCACCACAATGGACTTGTGATAAGCACAGATAGCAACAACAGAAAGATGCTAATTCCAGGCCTGGTAAAGCAGATCTGGGTAATACCTCTGGACAAAAAACCACATTGGCAGTGGCAAACTGCGGGAAAGGATACACATGCCGACCCAAATTGTGGGAATGGCATCTATACCCCATGGATACCCAGGACTTGGAATGTATTGAGGTGGTGCCTGCAGAAGAGTGACTCCAGGAACCCCACCGCCAAAGACCAGGATGAAGAAGGACTAGTGACAAGCCACAGGAATCCACGTGGTAGTGATATCTTTTGTTTAATCTCCCTCTCACTCTCTCTTTCTCTCTGTCTCCCTGCTGCCCCTATTTCCATCTCTCTACCTCACATTTACTGTTAAATAAAATTCGTATTATTGACTTTGGTTATGGTCTCGTTTGCACCTTAATTTGGGCAGAGACATCTCTTATAACTGCATCATATCAGTTGGTTACATTTTCCTGCTGGTGGCTGATTATTAGTGCATAAGGCCATTGAAGCATGTGCAGAAAACAGACACTAAACCAGAAAAGGTCTTTCCCCATATTTTATTCTGCCAATATCTCCCAATTCCTAAGTAAGACATCATCTAATTTCTTGATTTTGTGATAGAAGATCACCACAATCCCCAGAAAACTTTTTTGAAAGACCTGATTTCACAGGTGTAGTGTGAATATGGACATAAAAAAATAATTTGAAAAAAAAGCTAGTGTTTTGAAAAATTCCTACTGAGAGTTTTACTTGAAAAAGATTTAGGGTTCTTGCATACATCTACTGCAGAGTCAGGCATCTCATGAAACTTTCCAAACTATGGATAGAGAATGTCTACTCAAAGACTGAGCTTTTAGGCTAAATTCCTTTTGCAGCTTTAGCCCACAGTGAGCTGTTACATTTTAATTGTCCCTGTGAGGTACTATACTACTCATTTGCTTGTAAGGCATGTAGTAAAATAAATTCATAGTTCCAGATGTAACCCTACATTTTTCTGTTTCTCATAAGATCTTATTTGGAATTATTCTCCCAGCCTTTCTCAATGGGCTTTTATGAAAATACCATCTGTACAATTGGCTTTCACATTAGATATAAAGGCATACATCAAAGGAAAAAAAATATATTTGAAACAAAGTTTTGCCAAGAGGTCTAATTAGAGAAAGAAAAAGATACTGAATACATATTAACCCCAAATCTGTAGATCCTATAGTATGTTCTGACATATACAAAGCAGATCACTAAAATCAGTGCAAGATATCAGAAACTGACATTTTGATATCAGAGTGTGCTGGTTTAGGCTGTTTAGTTCAGGAGCTTTTGAGAAAAGAGATGTAGTCAAGAACCACTGGATTTCGTATTACAGGTTACATCTCTTGTCACATGGAGTATGAATAGATATTCATGGGCAGTAGCACCATACAAAGGTACTTGAATTTCTTTATTTTTGCACTGTATTATATCTCAGGAACATAATTAATCTTAATAGGTAGTAATAAAAGATTGCATGTGGGTGGATGTGTTATTCCTGGAGCGTTCCTCTACTGGGATAAATAATCACTTCAATAATTTCATGCAGTATAGAAACAGTGAATTGAGCATATTAAGAATGACAAAGTAAAACCTTAAACATTGCAAGCACACATTTCCAAGCTTCAATATTTCAACTTCTCATAATAAAAATAGTTCCAATAATTTAATTTGTAGGATTTTTTCCTATTCATAAAAAATCAATTTCTTGGAAGTTGTAATTTTAAATATGTCTCTATTTAATTTATTTTCTGCATGTACAGTATTATGTTATTTATTGCTGTTACAAGTAAATTCTCATTATACATTTTCTGCAGAATGTATATGTGATAAAATCTTGAGAATATTATTTATTTAAAGCAACACAATAATTTTGAAAAACTGTTTTGGAAGTCAAATTAAATAAAAAAATTAACTTGTTTCTTAAAAAACACCTTATCACAGCAAAAAAATCTAATATTTCAAATGCAAATATATTGAATTAATTGATAATTATTATATTGATAAATATTGATAAATATGAGAATACTATAATAGACTGTTTACAAAAAAAATATTTGTATGTAGGTCACCCTTATTCCTAAACCAAAATTGGTAGCAAGTTTTATGGTGCTGGGAATCCTCATCTATAAGTATAGGCAAATTAATATATATTTTGTCATAAAAAATTGTTTATGAATTGAATGCAAGATGACGTCTATTTGAACTTGACAAAAAGTACTAGGATATATTCAATACAACATGTAAACTCTTTTTTTCCTGGTTAGCATCTAGATCCAATTATAATGTGATACGGAAAGGATACAGAGTATTTCCATGGCAAAAAAAAAGAGAAAAAGATCATTTTAGCCAAAGAAAAAAGATGCATATGACTTGTGCATTACATCCAATAAAATAATAAAAATGACAAAGAAATTTAAATTAATAAAAGTAATTATTATTTTTATTTACATAGAGTGAAATTCTCCAAACCAACCCCATGAGTAATCTGACCAGATTCTATGCAAAGTCTTTTTTGTGACTTGTCAACATTTCTGTGTGATTTCAACATATAAGTTTGAAGCAGATGTTGCCTGTTATCACTGTGTTTAGTAAGACAGACAACTGAAAAAGTTGCCTCATAAATATTTGTAATATAAATTTATCAGTGCTTGCTTTTATTTTTGAATTTTATTATGATAACCTCTTACCAGGATTACATTATCTTCATTTTACCCAGGTTGTAACCTCCTAGAATTTTTTGTCATCTGGTTACTTCTTTTTACCTGGTTATTTTCTGAAGTTCCTGCAACTATAAAATCCAAAATTGCTTATACTTCTTAACGTTTTCTATTTCAGCACAATTTTTTCCATATTTGAGCAACATATACCAAGAGAACCTTTGTCTGATTCCATTTTCTATATATAAAAGCCTGAATTAGGTGTGAAGTTTTTATCTTAATTATGCTGTTAGTAGCTGAATGTTTGGAAACAGACAAGATGATGCCTCAAAGAGCGATATGACAAAAGCACTTCACATAAGGACATTAAATTATCTAAACTTGCAAAAAGACTGAGAAGGATTTTTTTTAGATCTTACATATGCTGTGAAAGAAAAATGGAAAAGAGCCAGAATCCCAATATACAGAACATTAATTTAAGCATTCTGACTCTATATTCTAATCTGATTTCTAACTCCATATGAAAGTTCAGCAGAACTTCATGCCTGAAACCATGGCACTGTATCAACAAACAGATGAAGTAGAACATAATTAGCCTCTGATGTTTGCAACCCGATACAGAGAAAATTACGATAGCCAGAGTGAAAAACAGATAGAAGTCATTGTCATATGTTCTCTATTCACCAACACATCTACACCCTTCAAATAACAACAGCTGAAATTTGCATATTATGAAAGGAAAGAAATTAAATCCTTTCCATCACTAAAATATGACAGTCCCTACTGTCCCAGACATCCCTAGTTTGACACTACCTCATGGTTGGTTTAGTAGATATATACTGGTTTATGGACTATACAAATATAACGGTTATTAATTCTGTTCTGCTAATATGTGCATGTACACACATTATTCACAATGACAAATGTAGCTGTTCTTTCAGAGACCACTATCGTCAGTAGCTGATGTCTCTTCAGATGTTTTACCCTCACTCTAATGCACTTATCATTTGAATGAGGGATCTCAACCTTAGAAAAATAAATTTCGCTTAGAAGGAAAGTTTACTCCTAAAGATGAACAAGAATATGTAATTGGTAATGAATCTCTTGAACCACATCTTTCCTGAAAATATCCCATGGGTTGGAGGGCAAATCTTTAAAAGATGAATCTCTTCCTAACAATTATACATCCTTTTTTTTTAAGTCTAACTGTACTCAAGAGTTTTTTAACAATTTCAGATGTTTATTTTGTCACAGTTCTTAGCTTTCACATGTGACCAAAGCAGAGACATCTTCTATAAAATACCTGTGGAAGGTACTGTTCAATACGTAATTGCTGAAACAGTGCACTCAGAACTGAATAAAAATGATCACATTTACCATCTGTTACAATCACTTCAGATGCCAGCTCCAACTGGCACACCGACTGATGGTCTGAGAAAGTCCTCATGGTTAACAGAGAAACCTAGAAGTCAAGAAAATTATTCTATTTCCAGGTATACCTTGTGTATCCCAATTTTTTGTGAGAATAAAATAATAATTTTTACAGTCCTCACAGGCACATTTTAAGGCACTGTTTAGTTTTTAAATTCATTTTCTAAAAAATATTTTTCAAGTTCAATACTTTTTAAATAAATTCAATGTTTTCTTCTTTGAATTCAGCTTATTTGTTCTAGAGTGAACCTGAAGTACTTCTCATTCTCTCACTGTATCTGTGATCTTTTTTTCTGTGATTTTTGGGTTAATATGCAGCTTTCTTCTATTTATTCTCCATTATTCAAGTCCTGTTAGTGGATATTTAGACTCATCTTTCCATGTTCTTATTTCCTTTATTTTCAAATTAGTTTCCTAAACCAGGGAGTCAACTATATTTTCACTAAAATTTGGATTCTGTGTTATTTATTTTTAGATAATTGTGCCCAGGACAGATAAAATAATAGTTTTCTTTTTCTAGGAGTCAGGAGTCCTGCATTTTAGCCAAGATGAACAGATAATTAGGTGCAGGGGAAGCTGCACCTAACTGCACACAATCTATAAAGAAAAGGCATGTTCTTAATTACATTAAAAATGTGAACTTGAACCACGCAAAGATACAAAAAGGAGAACATGTCTACAGTGCCATCAATCTGTTAGAAGTACACCTAATCTAGGTTTAAACTAGCTAGATCAAATCATAATCTCGTTGAAGCAGAACAAGACTCTTACCTTTTCCTTTCTGTGACTGCTACCACTAGGTAGAGCTTTCAGATACCTACTATCCATTTTAGTGCCATACTGAAGGGGTGTCTTTCCCTTCCTTTCTTCTTAGTGAAACTTGGTTTGTACTTTGTTTCAAGAGCTCCTCAGCAGTCTAATTGATACCAGGAAATTGTTGCAGGAAAGGGCTGCTTTTCCCTGAGAACCTTCCCAAGAAGCCAATAATGTTATTTCAGCCTTATTGCATCAAAGGCTTCATATCACCTGCAGTGCAAGAAAAATTTGAGACCACCATGTATCAGTCCAGAATAATTCAGAGCATATTTTCTACCTTTCTAACACTAATTAATATGAAACATACACAATAAATACAATTATTTGACATAAAATTAATATGATTTGAAGTTGACTAACTGATTTAATCACTCTTAGGAAGGCAGTTGCAAAGTAAAATTTGACAGAGCATCTGGCTGGCTTTTCTCCATTAATTTTCCCTTATTTTAGGATACCTATATTATATCCCTTTTTTTTCTATGATTTTCATTGAAATATGATCATTATTTTTCCTTCTATGCAAATATTAAGTATTTCCATGGTTTTTTAGTCCCTCTTCCTTCCCCTTCCTTTGCCTGTTTTGTACTCTACATCTTGGTTCTTCTATATCTCATCATATCTGGCAGTAATCAAATTCCAGTAATCTTCCTGAGTGAAACTCAGAACATTCTCAGTAGGACTGAAGCAGTACTGGTGTTATTATTAGCTTCTCCACATAAAATTTTAACATGTTTGGTTTTACATGTTTCCATATGCATGGTTGATTTACTCATAATAAATACTGTGAGGCCTTGCTTTAGAGGGACCATTGACATCCTTCTACATCCACGCATGATGTAAATTGGTAGTCATTCCAACAGTAAAAAGCTGTAAATCTGCATAGTTTAGTCATAATTTAATCCACCACTCATTATGTTGTGGGGTTTTTTCATTGACTATTAGGAAAAAGAAGACCGTTGGTTGGGTACTGGAAATAACACTATGGCCTTCTAGATAGTCAATGTTATAATTCTACTTCCACAGCAAAAGAAAAGGATTCTTAGATTATGCAAATCTGTGATAGTTCCCTTGACAACAGTGGTGAACGTGAATTTGCACTACATATATGTTTTAACTACAGTTTTCATTGATGCAGCAGTGGCTCTGCATATAATTGTTTCACATCATTAATTTGCTTTTAATGGTATTTTTTAGCTGATCCTAAATGTAGTATTGATTCAAATGCTATTATTCCTGCACTTACATGTTATTTGACCTTACTGTTAATGCTGTCCTGGAAAGCAATCTGGAAGAAACTGGTACCCATTTTTAGAAAGAAAACAAAACATTCAATTAGAATCTCATTTTGACTGCAACTTTCTTGCTATTCTGAGATCTTCAATATTATAATTTATGGATTTCTCTGATTTGCTTCACTTTAACTTAATTCCTTGCTATGCAAGTGAAGATCCATATCAAATTTTAAATCAATCCCATCAAAGGGTTATATTTATTATTCTGACTTCACAGTCTTGGACGTCATATTATCTTAATGTGAGAAATTAAGATGAACTAAGTGTTTTCTTAATTTGTAAGCCTAACTCTTCTTTCACATAGTGATCAGATTAACATAGCTTGTTTGATCTTCTTATGGAAAACATTTCTTTATGCTATTCCTGTGTATTTCTGTGTGTCTGTCCATATGGTTAACAAATCTGGTTGAGTTCATATTTTGTTCGCAACCATACTGTATTTTAACACTTACTATGCATATATGTTTGTACAAGGGGAACAATCTGCCTGAAAAAGATACATTAAAGGTATTGCTAGCAGTTGGTTTGGAATTCATGCTGGGAAAAGTATTGTTACACAAGATGTTGGAAGGGACACAGTGCCAAATAACAACCTGTCATTAAGTACAGAAATTTCCAACTGTCCCTAGTTAGAAAACAATGGGTTTACAGCCTTCTAAAAGTAGACAGCCTAAATAAGAAACAGTCAAAAGACATCAGTCTTTCTGATTAGGGGACAATTATTAAACACATAAAACAATGACAAAGATTATCAGTTTTAGTGATTTGTGCACTGCTTTTGTAGCTCATTTCTTGATGAATAAGAGTTTATTACTTGACCTGGTGTTGTAATCTAGATGGAGCATTGATTTCATGTTTATGGAACAAGAATACAAGTAATATTATTCATACTAGCTTCTATCATTGTAGGATATCGATTAGATTAAGTTTGTGCTTTTCACGCTAGAAATAGAGACAACTTTAATTCTGGCCTAAAAGATTTGAATGAACCCCGCAGCCAATGATAGTACTGCCTGCATTCTGAGAAATCTATTAAATACTTAGAACATTTTTATAATAACTCCATGAGAATCTTGAGAAAGTCTGGTTCTGACTTCCACTGCAAGATTTTCTTTTGTCTGGAAAGTTTTGGAGACCTTTCTGGTTTGTTCATTGAAGTACAGAGTCCCAAATTGCCCAAAAGGCCGCAGATTTTGATTAAGATTTTTCTAAACAATGCAGAGGCTCATACATGTGGCTTCTCTGTCTTAGATGTATTTCAGTACACACCGCATTATTCTTTCCTGATAATCAGATATTTAATCATGAACATTTTAGGGTTCACTTAGATTCAGGAACTGTATTTCAGCCATATATGTAGAAAATGTCATTTAAAAAATGGGATTTTTCAAAGGAGAATTCCAGTGTTCTCTGCTGTTACTTATCTCCCACTGTTATCTCATGTCCCTACAGGAGGCACCACTCGACCATTCTATATAATGACTGTTGTTGGCAAATGCAAGCAATGGAACAAATGCCAGCCTTTCCAAAGCCAGTTCCTGTCAATGCCTACTCCCTGGTTGGCAGAGAGCACCCTACTCAAATGCTAAGAGGTTTGTTGGCTTCACTGTCTGCTATAATTCACCTTGTTACGGAAGAAAACAGCTGTCCCACGATCATGTCCTGGAAATATGCCATAACAACTCACTGAGTTAAAATCCCAGTTTGACTGCTAGTACTAAGATTCAGTGTCATGACTGCTGGTGGATGAATCATAGAGTAATCTTAAGGGGATAGAGTATAATTGATTAATTTTTAATGGTATGTCTGGAAAATGGTCTGCACTTGAAAATATTTATTGCATGCACAATTAGCACAGCTCTGACATTTCATGTGCTCAGAAAGCAGAGAAGTCAAATGAAACTTTCCATTATGTGCACAATGTTATATACACTGGTAGGATTTGCTATTCAGTTGTCAGATAGAGACACTGACTGATCTACCCATGAAACCTTAAGAGACAGGTTTCTCTTAAGAAAGCCACCTTTCTCCCCAGAAGACATCCTTGTACTTTGTTATCTAATCTGGACATCAATTCAATACCACAATGTTGTGCTAAAATGCTTTGCTAAAGAATTTCACTCTAGTATTACATAACTGAATGGATTCATGTTCTGAATACTGAGATATTAATTATAAAAATATACTGTAAGCTAGATTTGGGCCTCCAGTGGCTTTAATCCTCTATTTATTTCAGTTAATAATAGCCCTTAATTTTAAGAAAAAAAGAAAAAAAATGCCATAAAGAACAACTCAGGAGCAATCGGTTCCCAGTCTGAAGGTCACCTATGAACTTTTTAATTCCCTGCAAAGTATTCTCAAACTAGTTCCAAAGCACAAACTTTCACTGGAATACCTGATTTAGTTTTTGTAGTAAAATAAAAATATCACAAAAAAAAAAAAACAACCCAGAAGAATCTATAACAGAAAGAAGAATGAGAAAATTATATAACGTCAGAAAATGACTGTCAGTTTATATAGTTCATTTTAGAGGAATCTATATCTGCGGTCACATATGCAGATGGAGGGAGCATCAGATTTTTTGCTTTGACAAATTAATTAAATATAAGAATTCTGAATATGAAAAAGGAATGCACTTTTATGGTTATCTATTTCATCTTTTGAGTATCTTCGTCTTTAGTTGTAAACGTAAGTTGTGTTTTGAGTGTGTCATTTTGTAATACAAATATAGGTTTAGATGGAAAATTTCTTTAGCTGTGTGTGTTGTGAGATTTCACTTTGCTGTGCTCAGTGACATCTAGAATAAGCTCCAACCTAAACTCAGAACTCTTCAGAGCAGGAGGCTTGTTAGAACTCTATTATAAACTCATCACTCATATTTTTATCATCACATAAGAAATATTAATGATAGCAATAACGTTTCCTAAATATAGATATTTACAACCTGATAAACCCTCATCTGGGAAATAATTTAGAGAGATGTATGTATGACTTGAGAGATCTACTCTTACACTTTCTTACCTCTGCTAATTCAAATGAGCAGCTGGGAATACCCCAAATGAAAAATAAAAAAAAAGCCAAGCTGGCATAAATCCAAACTAGCCTAGTGTTTAGCATGTTTAACAGTCCAGGCCACAATGTTTATTTGTGTTTGAATATTTGTCTCTATTGTGCAAGAAGAACTAAATACCATTAGTAGAAAACAAATTTATCATCTAGGTGTCCTAAATATTTTTTCTTCTCTCCCCTGTCAGTATCATTCTCTAAAGCTTCTTGGTATGAAAAAGTGATTTGTATTTTCTCAATGGAGAAAAGAAAAAATTTGAAGTGAAAAAGAAATGAAAAATACTAGTATGTTTCTGATAATTTCAATAAAACCCACTGAAACAACTTTCATAATACAGTAGCACTTCATATGATTAAGAGTGATGGAATCTGGACTTTAGTACAAACAGTTCTTCCTTTCTGATTAGTTTTTTTGGTTTTGCTCAAAAATTAAATTTGTATGGTACTAGTATACAGTCATATGAAACCAGCAAGTTAGATCTAGAATAGTATTCTGGTGCTAGAAAGAATATTCAGACCACCAGACCCATTCAATTCTACAGTCATGAAGGCTGACCAGTACTTTGGTCACAATTTGTGACTGGAACACTCCCTTGTCAGCTAGTGACAGGCTATATCCAGCAGCCTGGCACCCAGGAATCCAGTGCAAATGCTTCCACCAATATGACACTTAAGAAGTCTACTATTGTTCCTAGATGTGTAGGACACACTGCACATGATGAAGTCCATCTATTTATGCAGGGTTGAAAGTCTTTGGAAGATGCTGGATGCCCAATACATCAATATGCACCTGACAGGAATTCAAGGCAGAATGCATTGAACTGCTTTCCTTTGAACTGTCCAGTGGTGCTCAAGATGAGTGTTTATTCCGGCAGTTTACTATAGCACATTCCCCTGCACTCTTTTGAGTACTTGCAAAAATACTAAAATCTTGCTAATCAGTACTTTTAATTGTAATAGTGTAATTGCTAGCCTAGACATTCAGTGCTAGTGAACAAAACCAGCACTGACATTTCTCAATGAAAACAGATCTAAAGGATGTTAAAAAATAATAATTTGGATATTTCAATATTATTTTTACACTTAAATAATTATATTTAACTTTCAAGAGTACTTTACAAACATATTAGTTAGAAGCTGACAATACACAGACTACACAGGCAAACAAAACACCAATAAGCTCAGCTGCAGTTCAAACGCTGGTCAAAGACCAGATGCTATAGATGAGAAAAGAATCTTTCATGGAATATTGAGCTCCCTTCACAGTGATGTTTAGGAGCCATAAAAACTACCTTCTCTGCAGTACTAAATACCAGCAAGGATTTGTACTCATGGATATTATAATCTGCTTTATTGAGCAAAGGGAGCTTTATCAATTGCCATATAATTTGCTTCACTGAGAGTCTGATGTATTTTACTAGCATTTGATTTTACAGGCCAAAATTTTAGCAGAGCTTCATTAGAAATGAACACTTTAGCAAACTTTTCTGTAATTCCCTTTAGTGTTCAGAGCTCTTCCTCGTAAAACTACAAGAAAACAAATAAAACTACAAACTAAAAACTTTTAAAAATTTGATATCATAAAATAGATTAAATAGAATAGTTTTAATCATAGCTTAATAATCTACTAATTATGAATTGTCATCGCAGAAGAATATGGCATCATTTTTAAAGTGTCATTTTCAATAATTTATTTATTTTAAGAGTGAAATAATGCAATTTGGTTTTAGCAATAAGAATCATTCTTGTTTGTCCATGGAAGTGATAATATACAGTTTTTTATGAACATTTTCATCTTTTATTTAATGTTTTTAATGACTGAACTTCCAAAGACTGGACATTCCCAAGCAAAGGGTGAGTAGATGGAGTTAACGTGGCCTTCAATTACCAGATGAAGATCTGCAAATGTAAACTCTGATCATCCCCTCATTCTCCTACCAAATAGGAGTCTTCACTGATAATTTACGAAGCAAGCAAAGATGGTTCATATCATAGAAGAGTTATCAACAATGAAGAGTCATAAATAATTTACATTCAAATTTCAGGCTGGCAGTGTTGAAAATTATCATCCACAAGATCAATTGAATAAACTTTGAGCTTTTTGCCCTGCACATTCCTAAACTTGAAGAGAAAATTACAGTAATCTAAAAGCTTTAGATACATGTCTAAATAATGTCTAAATTTAACTATAGGCCAACCTAAACCTTCTACATTTGCCTCCAAGTAATATCATTTTACATAGTGTTAATGATGAACTACTTCAAAATAGATATTAAGTAGGATGTGCTAATAAACGAAGACTTGACTGAATTCAGTCTGAGCACTGGAAAGCTTTTTTTACTCATGAGAGCTCAAAAATCCCTCATAAGTCCTTTAGTTCTTTCTCTGCCATCGTAGTCAAACTATTTTTTAGGGTTGGGTGAGAAAGAGATGTGGATTCTGAAAGAAGGACTGAGGCTACAGAATGGGTAATCTGCATTAAATAAACACGTGGTAATCCACACTGCAGAGAACCTTGAGCTAGCTCAGAATACGTGTAGACTTTGGTGCTTCTCTGTCACTTGCACAGCACAGACTGCTCCTATTTGGAAGGTCTACATGGCTACAACACTCAAAAATCTCTGCAGTAGCTGATGCTGCCTGGAGACCAATTTCAGAATGTCCAATGAGAATACAAAATGAAGTCTGAGCTATCAATGTGGTCAGGCCTGTAGACAATACTGTGTTATGGGAGAGCATATCAATACACAAAGCACTTTCTTCACTGTGAATATGATTTTCAAACCTAAGTGAAAACACATTCAGCCTATTAAAGAAAAAGGTACAAATTCTGTGTAACTGTAGACACTTGCTGCATACCAGTGCCTTCTATTTCTTTCAACTTTTTTCATCCCTTCTCTTTTGTTACTGTGAGAAAGAAGACATGCACAGCATTTTTATTCAAATAACTGCATTCAATAAAATTTTAAATACAGAATCTTAAAATATCATTCATACAACTACAGATAGCTCTCATGGGTCTATTTTGGCATACTTCCAACATATTAATAAATAAACCTTTCCTTCATCTCTTGTCTCTAATTTATCTTAGAGTTTGGTTTTCCTAGGGTAAATGCAGCCTCTGACAGGGTGAGACTGTTTTAGTTTTGCTTTAAAATCAGTGACCACAAGTGTTAAGTTACAAAGATGGGTCATATTTCAAATAATGACATAAGCTTAGGTGTTCAGGGATATCATTTACATGTAGTGAACTTATGGAAATATGTATTAAACCTCCTTTTTCTTTCTCCATTTTTTTTCAAATACTTGGATGTACTCTGTGTTCACCTGAAAGGAATGCTCTGACAAATTTAAATGTATGTTACTCAGAAAACAATTAGTGATCATATTTTTTGTCCTCCAGACTCCTGATCCATAGCTTTGATATATGGTTCAAATGTTATGCTTTTATCTGGGAGAGTGATGCAAAATAAAGCTGTATTTTTTCTTATTTTTTCCTCCTGATACGCCTTTCTCCCTTGAAACCATTAACACTACGCTCTTTATTTACATAGACTCAGGTTATTTATCAGTAATAAACATTAAATATTCCTTGGAAGATCTTTATTTGGTATAAATCTGCAGCTGTATTAGTTTCATTGGTGCTCTGTCAGTGTACCCCAGCAGAAGTTATAAAGCACAATATTTAATTATAAGGGCATGCTCAAGAAGTAATAAGCACCTCATCAAAAGCCCTCAAGGTCTTTCAGAAACATTAACTGAACAAGCTTTATTTCACCGTTGTGTGGTAGACAAGCATTATTAGATTCCCTGGTGTTTTCTTTATCAAAAATTTGAAGTTGTTATGTTTATAAACTGTTTCAAAGGAAGAGAACTACATTTTAGAGGAAGTGAATAATAAAATGTTGTGTCTTAAACAGCATTTCTAAAGCAATTACTGAAGTTAAGAGGAAAGTTCACTCTACTTTAGCTTGTCCCAGCCAGCACAAACTTCCACCCGACCACCTACCAAATTGCAAAGGTAACATAAAAATATTTTGATGAAGAAAGTTCAGCTAAATATTAAAAAAAACAATTGCAGCCAATTGCTTTTTAGCTCCTTGATCGGATTCATTGCAATGACACAGAGATGTTTGGGAGCAGTAAAGAAACAAACCACTGATTGAATGGTGAGTTATGTGATTTTTTTTGTGTGTGTGTAAGGCTGGCAAGGTTTTCATAAACATATTTTAAAAGAATGACGTTGAAGATCTCACATTTAAATTGAATAACTAAGAGAAGTCTCTGATTTTTATGGCCCTTTCATACACCAGGAGGGATGAAGATGTCTTGTATTGTGTCTAGAAATATGCTAGCTACTTAGAAGTACTTCCACTGTTACCACTAGTCATCATGATAGTAAGTTAAAATTGCAAGGTTGCAAGCCCATCTTTTTATCATCAAATGGGTTTCTTTATCTGCCTTTTCAGGTTGCCTTGAAGATCAATTTTCTATCTATCTCGGTATCTGTGTCTTCATATCCAGCTATTAGTTCCTTATGCTCAATATTCCGGAATAATCTCTATTATGTTATCTCTACATGTATACACACACACACACACACACACACACACGTGTATATATATTTAATTTTGTCACTCTAATATTTTACTGTGCCTAATTCACAAACTAGCCATAAAGTAATCCAGTCATCTCTAAGGAAATATTGTTAATTTACTAACTGGCCTCTTCTTTGTCCAGTTGTCCCATTTAATCCAATGTTTGCAAATGTACAGTCTTATTTCATATCTCTTGTTTTCAAATAAAGAATAAAGACGGCATTTTTAATTTCTCTGTCTTGCCTATCTTGCTCTTATAGCATACTGATTTTCTGTATCTCTCATATACTCTACCTTTCTCTATCACTATTTTTCTCAAATACATCTCCATTCGTGTTCACTCCTACTCTCCTGAGGGGGAAAAAAAAGGGAAAAAAAAAAGAAGACATAGTGTCTTCACATAGTCTATTGTTTTACAATGTGGAACAGAAACGGCTGTAAAACAGCCTGTCTGGTTTTCTCCCTTAATGGAATAAAATTACTTTGCCCACTGAGATGCTTATCCCTTCTCCCTCACCAAACCACGGCTTTCTAATAGCTTAACTTTGCAGATTCCATTCTGGACACATGACTATCACTCTTGGTAAAGAAAATTCACAATTTGGGACAACACAGTATGACATTTGGTGAGTGAAACAAAGAATATATTTTTAGGGACTTCTTGTTTATAACATAATTTTCTCTCATTACTTTACAAAGGTGACCTTGTTTTAAAGCTTTCAGCACCTGATGTTTTAAAGCAAAATTCTTTTCAAATCTCCTCTGTTAATGTGTTCCTGCTCTGAAACAAATGCAAGATAACATTAATATTCTTCCCACAAAATACCTGCTAATTTGCTTGCAGTGAAGATAGAAAGCATTTCATTACATATCACAAACTTCATTTATGTGGAATGAGTCACCAGGCCTTCTGAAAAGCCA
This sequence comes from Ptilonorhynchus violaceus, assembly GCA_013397565.1. Classification (NCBI taxonomy): domain Eukaryota; kingdom Metazoa; phylum Chordata; class Aves; order Passeriformes; family Ptilonorhynchidae; genus Ptilonorhynchus; species Ptilonorhynchus violaceus. The sequence goes on along the minus strand of VZRJ01009443.1, from coordinate 377,612 downwards.
AATAAGTACCTAATCTCTAATGCTGCCTTCAGCTATAACATCAATCCTCCCTGGTTCCACTCATCTTTTATCAGCTATTCAGTTTCTAAAATTTTCCATTCTGCTACAGAATTGTGTTGTTCATCTGTCAAAACAGCTTTATGGTTTTTCAATATTAAAGCATCAGGAAAAAAACCCACAGAAGTATACTATTTTGTTATTAGAGAAAATTGAATCAGTGTAACATAAAATGATTAACTCTGTTTTACACAATTTTATAGAAGTCATACTGCTGATAATAAACCCTGGAATACTAATCATATATATTATTTTCTGAGTTGTTCGCTTCTGCAGAAAACATGCTGTAAGATGTGTATGACATATACAAATAAATATACATATATCTTAAATGATATATACAATATATAAGTGATGTATAAGTTCTGATTTTGCTTATAAATTAATAGAACCTGCCATCTGTAAGTTTTTGTACAATTGAAAACAGGTGCATGAGACCGCGCAAATGGAAACCCTAAAACCTATGAGAAATTAGTTTGGAACTGGTCAAATTGATGATTAACAAAAATATTTTGGCAACTATGTTACTAAATGAACAAAGAAATTTACAGTGACTTGAAATTAATTGTGTAGTTTGATTCAAGCTCCCTGCATAACTTCAGCTGAAAAATAGTCACCTGGAAATGAGGTAAAAAAACTTCACTCTGAAATGAAGAACTTTTGTGCAACAAGCTCAAGGCCAAGGTGGCTCATCCAAGGCATGCAAAACCCAGATTCTGTTCTTCTGCTTCCTAAAACTGCTTTAACTCATATTGCCAAATTTTCAAGTGTGTGACCTATTGGCTAATAGTCTATACAGTGAAAGAAAAAGGAAAGGAATTGAAACTCACATGTCCAGAACTACAACTCTCCTGCACAGAAGGATATAAAATCAGAGAGTCCAAAATAGGAGTTGAGACTGGAAAGAACCTCTCAAGATTATCTGGTCATTTTTTTTTGATTACTAACTAGGTTAAGTTTTTGCATGGATTGATTGCTTGTGAATATCTTACTCCCCAATGTATTAGAAAACGCACACAGGAGACTAAGTTTGGTTTCCCCCAGGCAGAAAGGGGTCTCCCAAATCTAGTTCCCAGTCCACTGACCTACCCAGAGAAAGAACCATCATCTTCCACCCAATCCATGTGGGGTTTGTCTTCTAATTGTAGCTAGGTTAAAAAAAATACAAGTACCTCCCATGAGAACTAAATATTGCTCTTTGATAATACATAATCACATATTTATTTCAGTAAAGCCAAAAAATATAAACATATCAATAAAATGCTTGTTTCTGTTAGATGTAAACTACTACAGCAATTTTTCAGCCGGTTTTCATACAAAAAAAACCAGCACAGCCCTAGAGTCTGCTGGTCTAGATGAGTTAAAAAAAATCAGTTTGTTACAGCAGAATTAAGAGAAAATATATTGAGATATTGAGAGAAATAATGGTCTTGTATAACCACAAAGAAACCAAGGGAAAAAACACCAAGAGAAATAACAGCTTTCAAATTTGGGAACCCTTTCCTTATATTTTCTTCTATAATGTCATACATACATACAACATGTATCATAGTTCATTTTATCATTGGCAATGAGTGTCTAATGAGTTATTAGGATGTATAGTTATATGGCTCTCCTCTAGCTTCCAGTAAGAAGGGACAGATACATATCTACTAAAAAACAAGGTGTTAGAATGGGCAGGTTGCCTTCTTTTAGTTGAGTCTTCTCTAGCAAATGGAGACCACCAAGGGCACTGCTAGTGTAAACTTGGATTTTAGACCATCCTTTTAGATAGCCTAGCTGCCTTCATACCATGAGCGAGGTGAGGAGATAAGTGTTGGGAAGAAGCAGGCTCACGAGCTACCTCCCCTCTGTGCTCAGATTGTGCATAGTCCATGGGACACCACTGACCTTTTAGTTACAGCACAAGTGCAGATACTCTTGGAGTGTTCATTTATGCCAGACCCCGGTCATAAGTCTGGCAAGATAATGAGAGTATATCTGGCATTCCTGCCAATCACTTTGTCAAAGACAAAGAAGGTACCTGCCATGGGCAACAAACAAGCAGCACTAAGATATCCATGCTGCTTATTTTGCCCATGTTTGAGTTTGTTGATAACAGAATTGCAGAGGCCACCTGCCACAATCTATTCACCACTCCAGAGTACCTCTTCTGGTGTATTCCAGCTACTCTCTTCTCTTGCTCTTGAGACAGGACCCCAGACCTCTACTGTTTTTAAGGGTCCTTATCCTATTCAATTGCTTAGTCTGCATACAAACAAACATTTTTCACCAAGTACATTTTTGGCAAGTCACAGACTCTTGACTTTCATAAGCCTTTAACTCTCTTTTCACACAGCGCAAAAGAGATTTGGAGTTTACTGGAATATGTGCAACAATGTAGATTAGTCAAGCCATTATAACAAGACTGGGACTTGTAATTTCCTCATCAGTCTGGCCCCCAGAATGGCAAATGTAAACTTAATGCCTATGGCTTCTGTTAACCCTGGCTTGAACTACAGATTGGTTGTTTACCATACAACTCATTCACCAATTCTGTAATTCCCTTCATGAAGGTTAACAATGCACTGAAAATTTATACAAGACCTGTGTTCTAGGTCTAACTAAACTGTTAGGCTAACCAAATCGGTACATTGGCCAGAATATTGATACTATTTGTATAATAAAATTATTTGAGTAAAGCTTAAACCTCATCACACAGAATATCCTTTAGTGAGGAAGTTTCTGTCTTTTACTGAGAATCTCATCTGAGTGTGCAGAGTTTGCTGGTAAACAAATAATATTGAAGATGAAGAAATGACTGTTACATAATATTTAATCAAAATTTCAGGTTATATATTCTGTTACAGAAATAGTAAGAGATAGATTAACTAATGCTTTGCATTTGTATTCTTCTTGTCAATTTAGAAGAAAGGCATTTTCTTATTAAAAATTCACTGGAACAAAAGCATATTCAGGAAAATCTGAAGAATTTTCAAGTTCATTTTTAGTTATTTTTAGTGTTTGAATATGAAAAAAATCTATTTAAAAAGGAAATTTTTCAGGTTTTGACTTCCAGATTATTAATTAAGAAAACATCTAGGACAAAAAGGAATAAAATTTTGAAAGAATAAATTTTTCATTGTCAGAAAAGAATGCTTGGAATAGACCTAAACTAAAAAAAAAGCAGCAAGCATAAAGATGTCAATAAACATGTAGATATATATGAATATGTACATATATACATATATAGGTGAATTTAATTCATGATCAGACCATATATGTTCAATAGTCCAATGGGTTTGAGAGACTTCACTTAGCATTTTCATATAAACTCTTTCTATTGCTACATGTGACATAAAATCTGTAGTTGGAGTTTAAAGCTTGATGCACTACACTAAATTGTATAGCTTGATGTATCAAACACAATTTTAATTCTAGAGGTCACTGTTATTCTAGATGAATCACATATTAACAGCATTATTGGGCAATAAAAACATCACCCTTAGAAGTGGAATTTTAAAAAAGTAATTTCTAGATAATCGGGCACATTAGTAGTTCTACTATACAGTACACTACTTATAGTGCATATTGTTTTCTAATTACTTGATTACTCTTCAGTTTTAGACAAGAATTTATATTTTGATAGTTAATTAAGGAATTAAATTTCATAGCAAACCACCACCTTTGGAAAAAAAATGGATTTCATTAAAGGGAATTCTTATTATCTATTCTTAAATTTTAGAGATGAGATAGCAAAACCTTTTTTCCTGGTGCTTAGAATTTAAAGCACTAAAGATTTTTTAAGTCTGATGAAACATTCCTTTCTATACCGTGCTCAAATATGAACAAGACCAAGTATTTTTACGTTTCATTAATCTGGGCCATTATGCACTTCATAAAGTATTTCCTTCTTCCTAACATGATAAATTGCATACCTGTTATTTCTGGTTATCCTCATGTTGGTACCTTGCCACTTTTGCCTTGACAAGAGGTTCATGAATTAGTCACTCTTGCTAGCATCTTACTTTGGTCATTGCTTCAGCCAGCCTTTTTTGTTTTTCGAGCACTAAGCATTGGCAAATGGTCTACTGATGTTTAGAGGCAACATAAATAAGAAATAGAGTGTAATGGTTGAAAACATGCGTCATCAACTTTCCCGTTCCTTGGCACAGAAAAGCAGTAATAATGAGATGCGTATGAGAACCTCCAAATTGCAGGAGCTAGGATTATCTCCTTTTCCTCACAAACAATCTAAATTTTAATTAAAAATAAAACCACAATTATTTCACCACATCTTCAAGATTTTACATCAGAAACTAGAGTATTTTGATTCTGAAATGCACTCGGCAGTGAGTGGTCCACAAACTCAGCTGCCCCTTTTAGAGTTCTTATCATCATGCTGAAGTTTCAGAGAGAGCCATCATTCTTACATGCTATTTTGCCCAGCTATATGTAATTAAACTCACAGAATTAATGCTTGATTGCTGACTTAAGGCTTAAGTAGAGAGTGGGCAAATACCATAAAACCGGAGTGGCAAATCATGTCTTTCCCATTCTCATATTTTTAGGTGAAGTTCTCATCCTCTTGAGGAGAATATTACTGTATTACCAAAGTCTACAATAGTAAGTAATTTTCCAGTATTTTTTGAATGTTCTAACATCAGGTCTTTCTTACTGACTGGGATTGTTTGCTGATGAACTTGAAACAACTTCATGAAGTCAAGACAAACTCCCCAGTGTGTATATGTAGCAGCAGACGGATGAGGAATGCATGCTACGTGTGCTTCACAGACTAATGACATATGTTAAGTGAGCACTGGCTAAAAGTGACAAGAGAGTGAAAGGGTGAATTGGCAAAGTTTAACTTTCTTAGCTTTTAAAGGAAAAAATACACTTCCTCTTATTTCTGATTGGCAATAGCCTGTAAGAACACCTTGAGTGAGAAAATCCTTTTCTAAGAGCATTAGCATTTAAAGAGTCTTTATTGATGATCTGAAGAAGTGCAAGTGGTGTATTACCCTCTAAAAGTCTTGCTGCTGGTTGCTATTTTTAAACTAATGTATTGATAATCAAGAAGAAAAAGTGTGTTTTGATTTAAAGACCATAGTCTTTCTTTTGTGTCAGTCAACTGCATTAAGATCATTTTGTTTTCAATTATTGTCTTTCATTGAGCACCATTATCACTCATCAGCCATTGAACAAATATCACATTGTCCATCTTCCCAGGCAAGTACTATAATTACTCAATAACTGCAATATTGATTCTGGAGAACCTGAGTCTTACTGGCTGGCATACCAAGTTGCTTACTAACTCAGAATTACGACAGTCAGGTAGAGTGTTTTCTAGTGTAGTTGTAAGCAAGAGGGCACTCGCATTAAATTTAAAGCTTTTTCTCCTGATTTGATGCCTGGAGTTGCTATGATTTTGTTCTTTAATAAGATTTAAAATCACATGTGAACTGAAAGCCTACAGATTTGTCAAGCTTTGCTGGAGGCCTGCAAAGCTTGACATAAGCAAAAGTATATCAGATGTTGCACAGCCTTTTCAGAACACATCTGCAGTGTATTACCAAGACATCATATTGTGAAACATCAAATCCATGAAGAGGCAGCCCAGAGCAAAGCATCACACGGTCATGCCCAGTACATAGCAATGCTTTCAGCTTCTCATTTACAAACCTGTCTTCTCGCTCTTGCTTCACAGAACCTTATCCCCTTTGCAATACTTCCAATGACAAGCTAACTGCACAAAGCACATCACTAAAACAGAAAACAATTTATTGAGCACTTGCATGTGGTAGGACACGGAATTAATTTTTGAAAAGTCTCATTTAGATACTCATATACTTTTCCAAATATTCTCATCTAAATTAAAAGATCACCACTGAAGGATGTCTACAAATCTGACTTTGTTGATTTACTGCAGCTGAGGAACAGCAATGCATGCCAGACAGACTTGGAGACTGCAACATCTCCAGCAAATTCATGACAGAGGGTGTTTAATACCTGTCCCATGCTATTTAGAAGCTGCCTTTGTGGATTAATTGCTTTCTGATTTTTGTTTCTCTGAATGGGCCATTGAGCTGTTGACTGCTAAGACTAACACAATACAAGATTTGTATGCAGAAACAATGTGGGAGGTAAGAGCTAGGCAGTGGGACCTACCCGAAATATTTTCTCTTTGAAACCTGTGGGCTACTGTCATGTAATTTCTGTGTATGGGGAGGCAGAAAATTTCCATTCTGTTTTGTAGGAAACGAAACTTCTGCAGTCATTGATCTGGTTATCACTGATTTCAATGTCAGGCTGATTCTGTTTCAGATTCTTCTTCTTTGTCTTTTTTCTGCCCAGCTCCCTACACACTGCTACCCCTCACAAATTGGCATTTGCAATCAATACGCATTAAGAACAGCTGACTCTCAGAACCATTTTGTCTATCCTTGCTGCTGTTAATTTTTAAGGCAATGTGTCCTAGGTTAGTCATATATTCTATTACCACCCACAAGAGCTGGATAAATTTCATAATTACACGCCTGGGACTCCTTATCTCAACTGAGATAAGCACTCCGGCCGACAGCAAGCACCACCCATCCTGATTATCTAATCTCAGCTAATGGCCCATTAGAACCACCCAGCTTGAATAATAGCCCGATCTTGGATGATTGGAAGACCCTGGATCATTGGAGGACCCTGGGGATCATCTCATCCAAGCTCATTACGGAAGCAACCAATAGAACATCGGGAAAATCTTCTTCCATTGTGAAAGTCCCCGCTCCTGGGAGAGGTGCCAGCCAAGAAACACAACATAAAACAAGGGTTTTGGTTGAGAAGAAGGCACCCTCGACTCGACTGGACTCCACTCTTGGGACTCCACTCTCAATGGGACTCTCAACTCGACTCGACTCGACTGGACTCCACTCCTCGGAATTGGATCCAGCTAGCTACTCCACTCCGCTCCTCGGAATTGGACTCAGCTACTCCACTCCACTACCAGGACTGGACTGCCAGGCCTTTCTGCAGGACCAGTGCCTAACTGGACTACACAGTTACCACCCTGGTCAACAAGGTGTCAGGTTGTACCATGACTCTGTCGGTTTGTTTAAGCCGGTGTTTCTGTAGTACTGCATTTATTTTTACCTTTTTTATTAAAATTGTAATTTTGACCTAAAATCTCTCGAGGTATTTTGTGTGGGGTTAATTTCCCCTGCTGGTTTACAGTCAAACCAGCACACAATGACAATGTATTTAGCATGACTATAGAAGCTCTGAGAGTTCATGGTGTAAATGGACTGGCAAATGCACACTGGAGTGAACACATCAGTTCTGTAATCTCAGTTCATTATTTTTATACAGCAAATTCTGTAACACTGTGCCAGTACAAAACTGATTCACCACAGACAAAGTCAATCTTGAGACTCTCACCTGCTGTGGAGGATTCTTCATTTGGGAACCATCACAGAAGCCCTGTAACTACAATATGTACCAGAAGTATGCTGTAGTTCTACCGGGACATGTTGAGAGATGGACACCATTTTGGCCACAGCTCTGTATCTATGTAACCATGCCTGAGACCTCTTCTGAGTGACTACAGCTTATTGAAACCTAGTAGTGATAGTATTGTATTATTTTATTTTATTTTTTTTTGTCCTCAGTGTGCATTACATTATAGTTACCAACAAGGAACTAGAATTGCACTTGTACTCTCCCCCTGACTCAATTTGTTTGAATCCTACTGATTCAATCTGATGTTTTTCAAAGATTTCTAGGGACCTGTATAACTGTGTGCTCAGCAGATTTTGCTGCTTCTCTAGCTTATGAACAAGTGTATACAGTCATGCCCCCACTGTTTCCAATTGCATCTTGGAAATTACTGATTATTTTCTAATGTTGCTGTTATTGTGTCACACTCATGTTAGAAATTTAGAAGTTAGAAAGAAGCTGATTTCTGAGGTTATAAAAAAGTTACATCCCTAAAAATCAGATTCAAATTCATCTCTTTAGATCACTGAAATAGAATGTAGAAAATTTTAAGTAATAGTATCAATAGCAGAAATAATTTGTAATAGCTGAATACAGAGGACAAAGCTGAATTTCCTGTTAATTTTGGAAGGTTTCCATGTGGGAAGATTGTTTTCATAGGACAGTTACCACTAAGGAATCTAATACCACTGAAGGAAACTAATGCAAGCAGACTGGCACTAGAAATTTACTTTGCATTTAGATGATCAGGCATAGGACAAAGAGACCAGGACCAGGTCAAGTTATGCATTGGCATATCCATATGCACACTGGAGCAGAGAAGGGGTGAAAGAGTTCATGCCTGCACTACAGATTTGGACCACCCTAGGCCCAGACTTTTTCACTGGCTTATTTGCTGTACAATGGCAATATGAAAGTTCTACATTACAAAATACTCCATCTCACTGTCTCGACAAGCTCTCTTTTAGAAAAGTCAGACCTTAGTCTGCTGTCAGTATGAACTCAATGGTGAGTCACAGCCAAGAACCAGGATAAAAAGCTATTCCCTGCTTCCTCTTACCACTAATTATCACTTCCCAGCTGAGCCTGAGCTGCACTGGTCTTCCTTTGCTGTCCTGGAAAGTAGCAGCTACTAGCTCCATCCCCCATCTGAGTCAAATCTCTCTCTGTGTGGGCATCTGGAGAAGGAGAGGAAGACTAATATTAGGGTTTGTCTTTACTATTAGCTGAGAAGATGCAATTAAGGGGACTTTTCCCAAAGCAGAGTGGTGTTTCACCATGTGAATTCTCTCTTCAGTGCTTAGCTTGCAGTAACTAATAGCCTAGAGCATTTCTCCCCCATAAAACCAAAGCAAGGAGCCACATTTGGTGGGCTCTGGGGATTTGTTGGTGTTTTTTTGCTTTTCATTTTGAACCAGGAATACGTGTTTTTAGTGTTTCCTGTCTAGTGAGAGAAACAGCATGATTTCTGTTCCTGCTCTTCTTCACCAGTGGCATGAAGTTAAGCATAACAGTAGTAAGCTCCTCAGATGTAAAGTGGCCTCTTTGGTATGTATTAGTGACCATGTATGTATTAGTTCCTTCCACATTCTGCCAAAAACAGTAGCCAAAAAGAAGCCATCTGAGTTCAGGAACTAATCTGAGGAATGATTATCACTAATCCTGCAAAAGGCAAGTCTAATGCTTGCTTTCATACTGATGGGATGTATACCTAAGTATACTCTGGTTTGGATGAAATAGCAGTAGACTCACTTGCCCCAATCCCAAGGCTGTACTGCATTATATGGATGTAGGCAGAGAAATAAACTCATTATTCATGAACGATTCTATTAAAACATTTGCTATTTCTTCAATTATTTTTCACATCCTGATTGCTTTCCTGCACATTCAGTGCATAGTAAGGCAGTGTTTGACAGTATGCAACTCTTTAGAGGGTTAACATACCAACACTTCTGCAGTAAATCACTGAATATGCATACCAGCAGCAAATCAGTAAGATGTATTACTCCAGCTGCATTTCTGCTGAACCTCTGAAGGCAGTTTAGTACCTAGCACCAGCTAAGCTTTTCTTCACAGCAGAAGCTAGACAAGATTGTCACTGATGAAAAGTGATGGTCATAACTTTTGCAGGAGCCAGTGGGGTCTGACTCTGAAGAGCCTGAACTCAATCAATCCTAAAACATGTTGGCATCCACCAGTCAGATGCAAATCTGCAAGCTCTAGCTCACTGAATGCAAAATTCATCAAGATGAAGATGTTCTCATCTCTCACAAGTGAAACATTGCTAGAGCTCAGGAGAAGCATCAAAACCAGCAAGAGTTGAAATACCCTTCTTACCACAGATGATGGCTCCTAATTCCCACTGTATTCTAGTTCAGCAGGAACTGGGAGGAAAGCAAAATACTTTCAATCAGCCTGAGTATGAATGACTCTCATCTCCTGCTGAGCTCCTGCTGAGCTGAGAACCTTAATAAACATGATTTTTCCCCCTACAATTCAGGTAACATTAGAATTCTGTACTGTGCTGATAGGTGATTCAAACTCCTGCTGAAATCAAGAGAAATCTTTTGAGCTGCTTCAAAAGTGTCAGGTCATACACCTGTGTTAAATCATATTGTGCTTTCAAACCCCTCTGGTAGATAATGATTTTTTTTTCTTTTTTTCTCTTTTTTATCTCAGGGTAGCACTTTATAGGAGAAAGTGACAAGATTGGAACTTATGAACCTCAAAATCACCTTCTACTTCTGGATAAAAATCTCATACAAAAAAGGAGTTGTCTTTCTAATGTTCCATCTGATGTTCACAAACAAACTCAGAGTTGAAGGGTTGTTTTCCGCTAAATACAATATATATGAAGACTAAGGGCCTCAGTTAGGCTAGTAAGAGATGAGAATAAGACAATAAACCATTCAGATTATAATAGGACAGAGAACTAATCCGGTGCCATATAAAATTATTTTGTTTCTCTTCTTTCTATCAGTCCATATTTTGACTCTACCTTATACTCTTTATCATACGGTTTTATCTCTTTTCTGGGTTTCCAGGGTATTTTCTGTTTGTTTGTTTGCTTTAATTTCTGCATTCATTAACTGGCTGTGAATGTTGTTTTTGGCTTGCTGCCTCTTTCCTGCCTTAGGGAGTATTTCTTAGTGGCTAACAGTAGGTGCTGAGTCCTGAAGTGTCGATTCAGAGCAATGGAGACAGGTGGGCCGTCAGCAGGAGTAATAAAGTGATATGCCACCATAAATAGGAAACTGTGACAGCCTGCAGAAACAATCTATTTTTCCTTTTAAACTTCATGGGTAACAGCTTCTAAACTCTAAAAGCCAGATTCATGTAGGAAAAAAACCACCATAGTTTAGAAATCAATTTCTTATTTTAAGAAATCATCCTCTGTTGTGATATGTGGGTATGTATGGAGGAACAGTTTAAAAGCAAGAGAATGTGGTAGGTTGCAACACATGGATATTCAAATGGCTGCATTTGGCAAACAGCTTTTCCCCTCTGCCTTCCCCCACTTGGAGACAATTGCAAATGAGATAATGTTTCTCCTTGGGTAAACAGACAGAGATTTAACATATATTAGATGAAACCCTAGATAGGAAGAACAAACAAACACAATATTTCCAATATTACTAATATTATACTATTATTTGGGTTTTGGCAGTTTTGAAGTATGGAATTGTTCTAAATGAACTCTTTTTCTTCGTCCCCCTTTCTCCTGATTTTCACATAAACTTGCATACATTACTTAACTATCACCAACACTGAAGGACAGAAAAAAGAAACACCTCCACCCTGGTGGAGAAAAGAGTTTTGTTTACTTTTTTTTTTAATGGAATGATTAAAGACATCTTTAATATTTCCAGTGTGTTGAAGAATATCAAACTGACTGTGCATTTTAAATCTTAAAACCTGTTCATACTTGGGGCTGTATGATTTTAACAAATGAGGGAATTTCTTGGCTTTCAAAATGTTAGTAAGCAATGAGAATGCTGGTGAGATGAAGATGGAGGGGTCCCTACAGGCTTTGTTACTAAAAGCAGAAAAAGATTGTTGTGTCACACTCAAACATCCCCTCCCTTACTTATAAGCATTCTGGTTCACTTGCTAAAGCAATAGAATGACAGCTTTTGCTGTTCACTGAGAGCCCCTGTTCTATGTTCAAAGTGCACAATGGCAAAGAAAATTACTTTTATTTAACTTTTTCATAGCACTCCTAATGTTCTACTCTTGGCTGGGGTATCTAACCTATTACAAGCTACCCACAAATAAAGCAGCAGCAAACAGGTAGCACTGTAGCACCACCTAAACTGGGAATGCCATTCACAGATGAAAAGAGAAGCAATAAGAGAATCAGGTCATACATGAAAGACCATGGGGGAGATACTTGATTTTATCAGCTTTGCTGCCTTGAACCTGTTACGGTCATTTCCATTTCTTAGAAACACTGGAAAGAACCAGTACGCTGCCTTTCCTCACAGAAAGAAATGTTAAACTCCCTCTGAAAAAGGCTTTTCTGTCAAGTGAAATTAAGAACAAGCGATATATCAGCAATTTTCTTTCATAAACACAATATGAAAAACTTCATCAAAAAGAGTAGTAAAATGTGACACCAAAAATCCATTATCTTTGAATATTTATAGAAACTTGCATCTGAAGATTTCTGACAGTTATTACACAGCTGTCTTCCCAAATAGTAACTCAGAAAGTTCTTCCATATCTTATCTACTTGAACCTATATATCATATGAAGTCAGAATTCACTTTTAGAATGCAACAATAATTCTAAAAAATGGACTATTACATATATTTTCATTAGTTGGCAGGACTCAAAGCAAGATAAAGATAATTTATAAAAGTGAAATCTTCCTTGTAAATTTAAAGTAATACATATAAAAATGACTAGATATTGAGGTACAGCACATTAGAATCTTTTTCAATTCAGTGCAAATGGAACACTCAAGACAGACTGGACTTTATTAACTGACACCTGTCTTCTGCTAAGCAGATTCCTATTTTTTTCTCTTACTTTTTTGTTGTTTTTAATTTATACTTATTTCCCAATTTAGATATACTAAGAAAAGTTAAAAAAAAAATCATTATGCCTGGTGCCTAAAATGTTAGAACCTTGGGATACTTAAATGCAAGATCTTAAATATTTCCTGCTCTGGTTGATGTTGAACTCAGCATTATGGCATAAGAACACTTAATTCCATAACATAATATTTCATCTGTTCCTAGAAAATAACCTCAAATGCAAAAGGAGTTGTTATTAAAGGTCGTTGTGTTCTATTAAATCACTACTCCATGCCATTGCAGAGCTGGCATTTCACTGATATGTTTAGTGGTTCTGAAATACTGATTGAGTAGATACAGTTCTGAAAGTGTTTCTCAAACACCTTTAGAGTACTTTGTGAAGAATTACACATAAGTATAAGCTCATGTGCTGCTATTACTCTCAGAGAAAATGATGTTGTGTATAACTTCTGCAGCAGAATACAGACTCAATTTTTAAGTTTCTTAGATAATTTTGCTGCATGAAAGGTAGTGAAAATTTGCAATAGTAATCAATGAATATCTAAAGTGCAGCAAAATATCTCACATAGTGACTCTTGGTCAGAAAGCATAATATAACAAATCTTTCATTAAATTTAGTCAAACATCCTAGCACAAACAATAAAACAAATCTGATTACCACAATACCATACCATAAAGATGTCAAGGAGAATTTAGTCATGTAAGATTTATACAAGTGTTAAATTAACCCATGTGATACAAATTTCACTCTGCCTCTCATTTGTATATTCTTGTATTTGAATGCATTGATTTTTGCAGCAAGTTTTCAAACCATAAGCTATGAACAAACTGATTAGAATTGATTATTTGCATTTAAAATTTTTCTTTTAGCTAAAAATATGTTATCTGATAAATAAATGTAAAGTAGATATAACCATTTGGCTTCTAAAAAGTAATAACTACCTTTTAAAATTTACATTATTGAAAAACATTTTTAAGCTCACATCACAGCTACTTTAAATAAACCTTATTGGGCTCCATGCAAAGTTTATGCAAATTTACCCATGCTGTCTTCTTCTGAAATAAAAGTTCAATAAACAGTAATAAACACATTTTTCCTCTGCGTTTATGAGAGTTGTTATATATTTCAAGCTAGTTCTGAGATAGTTTCTTCTCTACATTGAAAAATGCTGAAGAATTTCATGGGGCAGGATGGGAAGGAGGATGCTACAAAAGGACTCAGTTTATATGATGGTTAAAAGAATTTAAGATCAGTGGTTAGTGATGCTGGTTAGCAGTACCAATTTGTGCAATACTTTGAAAGACCAGGATGTAGATATATGCTGTAAGGATTTAAAGACGACAAGATATTGGGCGTGCACACATGGAGAGATCACTTCTGTTAAAACTCAGCCTTCTTTTGGGTTCTAGAAAGAACTGGATGAATTTATTACCTCTCTGTAAACAATTTACAAAAATCAAAACTAGAAATAAGAAAACCCATTATTCTTATACTGTTACTATTGCAAATAAAACTTGCTTGCAACAGACCATTTTATATTCATAGAAATATAACAATTAGATTACTATAATCAGCAACTATAATTTAATGTATGAAAATTTAATAACATCATTGTAAATAGTGCTCCACACTGCATACAAACCCACAAGTTTTTAATTGATTACTGCCCCTATCACTGGTTTTCTGGTTACTGATATATCTTTTCAAGAAAGCTTCAGCACCTGACAATGTTTCTGACATTTATTTTAAGATGCATACAAAATTATAATATGGCTTCTTTAAACATGGAAATCTAACATAGACTCAAGACCACCGGCTAGCAAATGAATGGTGAGAAAGGCTTAAGTAGCACAAACATGCTTCTATGTTACTTGAAAATTAAATAATACATATATGAACGTATCTGTTTCCCTTAAAATACAATATTGTGTTTCTTGATTAATTGTTAAAACATTAAGCAGATGTGTGAGGTGGAAATACATGAGAAGAGGAGACAGATTTGAAATCTAATAGAGAAGTAAAATGTGAGTGATTTAGGGCATATTCCATACTAAGCATACTGTAAACTCAATTTATTAATGTCAGAAGCATGTTTGTAGCTCTGAGGAAAGTTATTCTTATTAAGAGGTATATACCTATATAACAAATATATGCATTTAAGTGTGTTTATACAAATACATGTATTTATATGTATTTGCTTTATATAAATGTATTCTAACGTATGTATGTATAACATAGACTTAAAAGCAAATTATACATTCGCATATAGAAGTTCAGGCTTTCCCTATTTCTCCCACAGCAAACAGAACAAGTGGCAGAAGCATATGTGGGATTTTTTCCCCCAAAAAAAATAGTTTTATGAAAAACTCTATTTAATGAATACTTACCCAGATGTTTTTGGCCTGTCAGTAGTCTGCTGGGAAGGCTCTTTGATGACCTCTGACATGGTGGTAAGGTGGATTGGAAGCTGCTGCATACATAGTAATAATGAAAAGAATCAAGAAAGCTGCCATTGTTCCCCTCTGCAAGAAAAGTATATTTGTTTACTTTGATTTAAATTTTTTCTGCATTAAATTTTGGTTTTTGTAAGATAGGCCATTTACTGTCTGAAAGATGGAAAATATCTGTCCAATTTGGTTGTATAAATACTTGGTCAGTAGGTATTTTTTGACTGTTTCAGAGATAATAACTACTGATAGAAAGGTAACAAAATTAGGCCTAACATTCATATAAAATATTCAGGGATTCCTCCTAGGAATTTTGGTCCTCAAATTACCAAACGTTGGCAGTTCTATACCCAATTACTTCAGTGGTCAAAGGGAGTACTGTAAGAGGAAAACTCTTTATTTTTTTTCTTAAAATAGTATTATTATGAATCTACGTGAAAAGTAGCCCAGGAATGTGATCCTTTATCTTGCATGGATACATGTGGAACATCTTACATGTTTTCTAGTGGGAAACTTTTCCTTCTAAAAGGAAATTTCTACACTGTAAACAGTCTCTTAGTGTAATTTTTTTCTAGGTGTTTTCTATTCTTTCTATTTATTTTTTGTGATCTTGTTTTAGCTTGTTTGGTTGGTTGGCTTGGTTTAATTTTTTTTAGGGATAGATCCGAGCAGTCACAAATAAAACATCTAGTGCTATGTTAACAGTCTAATGTCTCACCTGAAATGACCTGGTTTACTTGAGTGACCACACCATTCTCTGGATGCAGGTGGCTGCCTAGAAAAGAAACAATGCATTGTGTGTACTGCTTGTAGCTTCAAGATACATCTTGGGAGGTCTTTGTGTCTTGCCATGAAATCCAGCCTGCAGAAAAGACTAAAGCATGTGATTCTAACCCAGGGTTCCCTGGAGGTCACATAGTTGCATTCCTTAATTTTCATAGTTTGGCTGAAAATTAACAGTTTTCATCACAAAATGTTTCAGGCTTTCTTTCCTGCCAGAAATTTAAATATTTTGCAGGACAGCAGGAGGCAAATGGACAAGACTTGTTTTATTCAAAAATTTTTTCAAAAATTAGGTGTTTCAATTTGATGTCATTCAAGTATTACCATCCCATGAAGAAATCCTTCTCTACCTGCTTAATAAATCTTTCTGTTCACTTTATATCAAAAATATGGCAAAGCAGTATATTTAAAACTTCAAAAAAAGACAGAAGGGTACTCAGAGGGTTTAACAGAGAAACAGAAGAAGGGTGTTAAAGTTGTTCTATGGAGCTAAAATAGAGCAATTTCTATCACTGCATTGCCAGAACTCTGTAAGTAAAGGCTAAAGTTTGGAAAGGAGTTTTCATGGCAGGGACTCAACAAATACACATTCCTTTTCCAAGAAGCTTACAATCAAGCTAGAAAACAATTTGTCAATATCAAAATGAGGAGTATGTGCTGCCACACAGAGTAGTCATTTCAGAAATTTTGACAATTGGTGGTAACGTGCTGGTCCCTGAAATGAAAAGAAATGGAAAGAAACTAGGCTTCTTTTAAAAACAAGAAGGACTATTAAGTTATGCAACATTAAACATAGACACAAGCTCTGTGCCAAATGCAAGTCCCTGTTTCAGGTAACAAAGATACATTAACTGCTGGAGAGGGTGTTACGCAACTAACATCCACAAGAAAATGTGATGAGCTGTAAATTTAATAAGAACATTTAGATCATTTTTACTGAATGCAGTGTCCTTAAATAGGTGTTGTAAAACAGTTCTTAACTTGTCAGAGAGACATCTGAAACAATTTGTGACTTGTCCTTGTTTAATAGAAACAGGAAAAATCATTGCCCTCTTTGTTCAGGATGCCCTGAATTCCCTGCAGGTTGACAATAGCTTTATTGTTCTTTCACACTTTGAATTCTTAATAAGGAAAACATTTGAATTAAAAATATGGCATGGTATTTCCAAGTTTTCTCTGTATTTTTTATTTTTATCTTATTATTTACTAAAAAGAAAAGAGTGTTCCCATTAGGGAACACTTCCGTTTTAAGACTTGTTTTGCCTTTCATCTTAGATTCATTCAACTTTTTCCTTCTATTTGATACATGCGGCTCAAGACAAACCTTCCTCGAGACCAACTCTCTCATCTGATTACAAAAATTTGCCCTCCTTAAAAAGTTAGTTTACTTATTGGTATAGAGGCAAGTCCTAAAAGATTCTGGGCACTACATATCTCATTGGAAGAACCTATATTCTATTTTTGACATGGACTTGTATTAAAACCTGATTTCTGTAGACATTCTTAGGAAAAAACGGGGCCTAGGCATATCCTGGAATCACAGAGTGGTTGAGTTTGAAAGGGACTTCTGAAGGTCATCTGATCCAACTCCATTGCTCAAGCAAGGCCGCCTAGACCCGGTTGCCCTGGCCTGTGTCCAGACAGCTTTTGAATATCTCCTTCCCAGGTGCAGGACTTTTCACTTCTCCTCTTTGAACTTCATGAGATTCCTGTCAACTCTGTTCTACAGGGAGCACCTGAATGCTGCTTTTTCCTCAAGAACGTTTTAATCATGGCAGCCCTACAGACTGAACTCTTCTGATTATTCATAGAACATGTAAAGAACATGCACAAATTTACCTGAAACACAACCACAAGGCGCCGGGAGCTTTTGAAGAGAAGACGGAGTGCTCTGTGGACCATATATTATGGTATCTATTGTGATTCTGGGTACAAGGGAATGAAAAGCCCATCAAATCGATTATTCTTCAGGTCTGTCAAATTTTATCTCCCTACATAATCAATGTAGAGAAAAAACTTTACTACTACAATAAATATAATAACTATAATTCCTTCACAACTGTGACTAACATAGAGGAGATAGCATAGGTATATGGTTCAAAAACATTTTAGTGTTTCCACTGCAAGCCAATATATAGAATCTGATTATTTTTAATTAGTGATCTTTACTCAGTCCTGTGCTGTTTTCTGAAGAAAATAACAAATTCCTGCCGAATTATGAGCCAATCAGAGATGGATTGTTTGGGGTTTTTTTCCTTGTTTTTCTTGGGAGTTCATGGTTGGTTTGGGTTTTTTAATACATACAAATTTTACAGAAGCCTATTCTAACCTGTTTCACATACAAATTCCCTAATGACCCCTGGATGCTTGACATATAAGAACCTGGAAGAATGTTTCTGAAAATATTCTGAAGTTGTTTCCTTGTAAATGAATATTCACTTCAGACTTTTTTATGTATTTGATTTCTTCTTTCATTAAGCTATTTTTTAATGTCCACTAGAAAATAGTATCTGAAACTTAGAGTAATACCAGAGACAAACTACTGTGGCCCTTTCTTAGTTTTGGGAATAGAATTTAATGAGAATTATATAAAATGAATTTATAGAGACTGTTAAATTTGGTCCAAGGGTCTTAAAATTCCTTTGCTGTGCTAAAAATTTCCTGCAATGAGGGTGGAATTTATTAGGTAAAATAATCTTCCACACAAAAAAGAGACAGCACTTAGAAGTTTCAGGGAAATACACTAAATATGATTCCTAGTAATTTTAATTACATGTATGCACAGTTCCCCCAAAACCACACAATTACTGAAAACTTTGTTGAAAGTTGTTAAAACATAAAAACATAACATAGAAAATAATAAAACCAATGTAAAGTGCTGTGAGATACAAATGTTATGGTTAATGGCTTAAACATTGGTATGAATGATTTTTTTGTCCATTATGACAAAACTGTATAACGGGTACATGGATTGGTGATATTTTCTGCTTAATCTGTCTCTGTCGCTCTATTTCTCTTCCTCCGCCTCACCTCCTTTTCTATTTCTTTCTATCTCTCTCTCTCTCTGCCTCACATTTAGTCTTAAATAAAATCCATATTTTTGACTTTGGCATATAGTCTCATTTGTACCTTAATTCAGGCAGAGGCATCTGTCTAGTATTTTTAATAACCGGATTGTAATAATTGTGCAGCTTTAAGTAGACTTCCTTGGGTGCAGGGATGATGATGATGATGATGATGATGATGATGATGCCATCTTTAATTTATAACTACATGTAATTTTTTCCCTATTTTTCTCTATTTTTTAAAATAGATAGAGATAGAATCAGCTGTTCTGTCAAATAACAAACATTTGGTAAAGTTACAAAGCATTGAAACCATATGAAATATTGGACATCTTTTGGTAATAACAAAGGACTGGATTTTTATATCTGGTCCTTACTTGCCGAACTAATCTTAGACTGTTCTCCTTCCTCATAAAGTCAGTCAGCGAGCGGAGCTAAGAGGGCATACACTTGGTTTGGGCCAGTCACTGTGTTAAGAAACACAGCTGGGGCAGAGTAGTGCTGTAATTTGCTGTGAATAGGGGTGAAAAGAGGAGGGAGCTCCCTTGCTCATAGGAGGGAGCTGTACTCCATGACTCCTGTGGCTTATGTGTTACTTCTTTTTCTGAGCTGTGACTAAAAGTACAAATTGGTACAGTGAGTATAGCATAACAAGAAAACTTTTACCAAGAGTTCTGAAGTGATGGACAGTTTTATCAAATATATCAGAACTGTCTTGAGCTACAAAAATTTGAATTCAGCTCTTGGGGGGATGGACTGGTATATTTTAAAATTTAATTTGCACAGCCTAGAAATTTGTAGGGTCTATATAATACTATGTCTGATCCTAGAAAATCTGGTTCTTTTGTGGCAGAAGCATACTGGTGCTCTCAATCATACTTGAACCTGAAGATCTGGGACAGCCTTAACAGTAAAAAGCAAAAGAGAAACATGACACGAGGTCAATTCTGACAGCTTAAAACCGTGGTATCTGAAAAACCAATGAGATCATATGATTTCTCAGAACATGCAATGGATTATAGGAGAATACAGCCTGCAGGCACACTGTTTGGATATATGCCCAAGACAGACAACAGCATATGCTCAAGCACAGGGACACCAGGGTAATGGAATAGAAAATAGCTGTGCTATAGGCTTATAGGCTTATCATGAGATGAGGGAAGGCAGAGAGGGGCCTGTTTTCCCTGGAGGTATTTCCAGGGTCTGGTGTTTGTTGCTAGGTGATACTGGTGTTTGGTACTAGGCTTCCTGTGTCATTTACATATGGAATGGAAAATACAAGAGGAGTGTTGGATCACCTTCAAGCAGCAAGTACTCCCATTCAGTAAACAATGAGAAATGTTAAGGACTAATAAATTGTCTTGATGGATCAGCACAAAATGGTAGGATTGATGATCATGTAATTGTGATTCATTTGAGGAAATGCTTGGTGACTAATGGCCCTCAAACACCTACATCCATCTGTACATTGCAGTTGTTGATGTTACTTATCTAATTGTGTAGGATGGAAAACCTAATTTTTTTAAGATGTGCTGAGGGACCTTCCTTTTACTTTGTATTTTAATTTCTTGTCTAGGTATAAATCTTTACTCAGCAGAAACATTAGAATGTCCATCAGAGAGAAATATTGATGAAGTTTCTTTTCAGTTTTAGACTCTTAAGGAACAGCATTTTAGCCAAACAGCATATCTAGTCTCTTCCTCTTGCACTCAAACACATAAAAGCTAGGGCTGATAAAGCAATTCATTTATATGCTCCAAAGGACAGACTTGCAAAAGAAGTTAGACAACCCCTACAGCAAAATACATGGCTAAAGTTCTGTTTCTGGTACAAAGGTAGAGCTACCTGTCTGAGAGAGAGTTTCTCAATGGTCAGAAACCCAAAAAGCAAATCCTCTTCAGGACTCGGGTACAAATTCTCATGTAAGGACTGTTTCTTAGCTCTGTCCAAAATTAAATATCTGCACTATGGGAAAACGCCTCCTCCTGCTTGGAAAGAACAGTTAGTTGCCTGTCAATGCCTCATGGCATTGCCTCATTGACTCCTTGAACATTCCGCAAGTTTTGTAGTCCAGAGGAGGAAGCAGTCAAGCATGGATTTGAAGATTTCAGTCATTCAAATGGCAAGTAGACTTGGTTTTTTTAATGTAGGATTCTGAACCAAGTTTCTAATATACTATCAATGTACCTGCTGCCCATAAGCCACCAATTGTGCACCATTCCTAAAACCTCCCTAGCAGGAGATAAAACCTTCTTTTGGGGATGACAGCCCACACATATGCTTTGAGCAATCCAAATTCAATTACTCGGTGGTGTGATACAAATTCACATTTCCCACCTCACCTAAAAAAGATCTTTAGCTACAGGAACTGCTAAGAAGCTCTGCAGGATGTACTCTTAACCCAATCTGTTAAAGTGCTCTACTTGTGTGGCATAATTAAAAAGACTTGTGAGCCTGTCTCTCAAGCTAAACAAAAGCTTGGAGTGCTTATCTGGAATTCTCTTCACAGAGAATACAGAGGTACTGGTCTCTGAGCTAGGAGGGTAAAAATAAAGTATTGTCCTTGCTTTTTAATTTTCCTTCAATACTCCCTATAAAATATTGTGCTATACTTAGCTGAAAATAACTGATCTTTTTTATTATCACTGTCAGTGAATATATTGTTTGCAACGTGCATTCAATGAGTTCATCAATACAGCAAGCTGAACAGAATTCAGACTCATTTTGAGGTGACTGTTGTGAAATTCAAGATGATGGAAGAAAAGAGTAATATAAAAGTTATCAGTTGTCAGGGTGAAAGGAATACACTAACAAAAAGAGAAGTTTTCTTCCCCTGCCACACTGGACCCCTTTTCTACTGCTTAGCAACGGATAAGATGCCACTTATTTTGAGACAGGAAACAGAAACAGCAAGAAAGCTGCACACAAAGCTGGTATCACTGCAAGCGTCCTGTACAGCTCATTGGTGCACAGAGATTTGGCCTATAATGAAGTTATTTGCATTCACATGCAGGCCTGGCTGTGTGGACATCAGTCCAGACTCTGGGAGCTGTTGTTTCACTGAGTCAAAAGAAATTTGCACATGAAAGCCACATCCGCATTACTTAACGCTGCAGCTCACTCAGGATTGCCTTCCTTTTAGACCAAAGCAAATCTAAGCCTATGATTAAATCTTCAGAGGATTTATTTTATTCCTTGTGGATATCTGCTAGACCCAAGAAGTGGTGAACAAACTCTGTGCAAAAATAATTTCAGGTGTTACTTACCCTCTCGGAATCTCATCCCCCTTGGTGTACAGCCATATAACTGCAGAATTTTTTCAAACCTCCCCAGCCATCTTTTCTGCCTGTTGGCAAGGTGAAGGCATTCAACATTTCAGTATCTCCATACCTTTTCAATTTAACTGCAAACTTTATTCTCATGTGCAACTAATATTGAAAGGAACAGGCATGTCTGGTGTTAAATATTGATTGCATCAAATTGAAAAAGACTGCAAGTTGTGTCACTACCAGATTGATAATCCAAAATAAAAAGTTATATTAGAAGTTAACTCTGGATCATAACATACATAGGGCTAATTAGCCACATGGTCAATTCTTTTTCCATCAGCACAGATGTACAAAGTACCATTTATGGTTTCTCAGCTGTAAAAATGCATTCTCTACAGATTCTGACACTGATACAATGATTTGCACTTGATGTGGAGGTCAACTTGCTACCATTGTATTTCTGATATAAATTTATTATCTCTCTCAAATAAATAAATAAATAAAACATAGAAGAAAAGCCCTCAGTGCTCGTAATGTCTGGGGAATTTAGTCACAAAGTCTTTGGCTTATTCACCAAACAGTTACAGCCCCAGCACTGACAGTGCAAATTCCTTTATAGTATCCTGTTAATGCACTTCAATCCTGACCTGAAAGAACCTTTATGGCTGACAGGATAGTTTAATTTTCATGCCCATTCAATCTTTGGCCTCTGCCAACAGGGGTGCAAATTAACACCAATTATTCTGATGTTTTATGTACTGGGCCGAGAGCACCAACTCATTTTACACAGGCCATCACCCAGCTGTCAGATGTTAATGACTTTTGGTTACTTCTGTCCTGCTTCAGATTCATCTGAGTAGCTCAGAGTTGAAAGGATCTCTGTCTCACTAATAAGAAACTGACCTGTACAACCCTCTTATCATTCCCTTTCACAAATTCAAGTGTAAATGTTTATTTTCCGATTAAATAATAACAAAGGGCTACAAACTAGCCTGTTGCAAACTCAGTGGATTTATGCCAGTATAGAATGTGACCTATTCATGTCAGCTGCTTTGGGCATGGACAGAATCTTGCCCCTCAAAGATGGTCAAATATAGGAATATATATGCATATGTGTTCATAATTTTATTTCAGTATATGTTCAAATATTCTATTCTGAACATTTGTCATTTAAAAGTAGTATAACAAGTAGTATAAGAGCTGAATATTATGCCATTATTTCTGAGGATGGAGGAATAATAAAAGCATTTGTTAGCAAACAAATTTTTTAATTAACATTCACTACAGAATTTATCTGTTTATTATATTATTTATTAACACTACTCAGTCATCACTGTGTTGTGTGGATATACCTTTCATGCTTAGAGCATGGATGGCTTCAAGGTGCCGTTTCCTTATAACTGCTATTAACAAGGATGACCTTTTTCCAGAATAGTCTCTGAAGAAGCTGATAGAAGTGCAGTTTTGTGGGCCTCACAAAATTTCTGAGATTTTCTGCCTTCAGTTATGTGACAGAGGCTGAGTTTCGCAGTTTACAAGTTTATTATCTAATAAGGTTATAATACCTGTTGAGCACAGTGTCAAGGTAAGGGAATGACAAGTAACAGTATGGAATGTACAGCACCACATGGCATTCAGCCATATAAAAGTCAAGGCAAAAAGAGAAGAAGAACGAGGTTCCTAAAGGCACTGTACATTCACTTGGGACTTATTTATCTTCAAAATGTTCTATTAGTTTAGGATTTTAGGAAGGTAAGCAATGTGTGCAGTGACAGTTATGACCTAGGACCTAGTTGGGAGAAAATAGCCAAGCTCAGTGACTGTATGTACTGAGCTTCTTTATTTCAGGGAAGTCTAGGGAGACATTGTAACAGTCTAAGTATTAAAAGGAGCTTAATCTGCTTGCCGTACCCATGGTTGAGAAGATGAGAAATAGGAGTTCACATTGAAGAGAAGGTTACTTTATACTTCAGAACATCTTCTCAGGAGGCATTTTCCAGAACACTATAGAAAGGCTATATCAGGAAGGTAAGGAAACACCCTAGATGAACCAAATAGAGATTCAGTTACCTGTCTTAGAATGTGAGATTTAACAAAATAACCTATTGAGTTGACTAAATTCTATTATTTTGTCAGCTGACTATAACAAATGAGATAAGATAACATTGCTTACAATATTACCTGTCTGCGGAGAATGTTTTACATCCAGCTGTGTAACACAGCTCTTTGAGACCACGTTCTAATTTCAATGTAGTCCCTAGAGAAGATAACCTTGTAGAACAAAGAGGATTTGTCTCTAAATTTGAGGTGCTTATTTCCGGACTTATTGAGTTGAATGTGTGCATGTCACACGAGCCATGGCTACTGCCTCTTTCAAAACCTCCCAAAAAATCACTGTGGTTGGAATCTTAGGCGCATGTGTTACTCCATAGATTTGGGCTGAAGGAACACCCACTGCGATGGAAACTTTTAAAACACTTTGATACTTCATCATACATTCGTATTTGGGGAGAAAGCCTTAAAGTGATGCTGTTGGTCACTAACCTTGATATGCCATATTAAACCTTAAGAACTGACAGAGGTCTCTTCAAATCCCACCTAATGCGGAAGACAGTACATAAGACTGAAAATTTGCACTAAAAATGGCTGAATGTGCTTCAGATTCCACATGGCAAATTTGCTTGGCACTAATGCAGTATCTGCAGTAAACACAGGACAAATTTGAAAGCAAGCAAATGCTGAAATGTTTTAACTGTCTCTCTGATTAATTTAGATTTTATTAAATGAGGTATGGTAGGCAAAGTAATTACCACTGGATTTTTCAAATATTATTTATTGAAGATTAACTGTCCCATAGATGAGAATTAAAGTTTTGTGAAACAAGTAATAATAGTGTTATAACAGTTTTTATATGTACAAACCCCCACTGCACTGCATCAAAACACTTATGGCTGCAGAAGGGTAGAGCATACAATTTTGCACTGTATAGAAACCAAGAAAGGAAATATGAAATAAAAATTAACCATTATGTTTCAGGCATTAAACTGTGCTCTGTCATCCTTGCTCCTTCCTTTTTTTCTTCTGCAGCTTTTTAAAATTTTGAAGAAAGTATTGTAAAAAAAACTTAATGAATATCTTTTGTGATGCTGTTCTGTGAGGTACTAGAATATATTTGTAGAATTTATGATATCACTGGCAGCTCTCTTGACAACAACTCAACAGCTGTGACAATCCTCCTGACTTGCTTTAGAATAAGAGGCGATAGAATCCTTTTTAACTGTTTCCAGCACTTCAGACTTCAAAGTATAAGGTTTAGTTATGGGGCCACCTTAAGCAGGTTCGATGCAAAGACATGTTACATTAACAATGTGGCAGAATGTAGTTATTTGCAAAAATATAATTAGTATTCAGCCTGATGCTCTTCACTGTCTTCCTCACAACCACAAGTGCCTTTCCAGACGTGGGTGTAGTAATTTTTTATGCTGCTGTTCCTCACAAGTATAATAATGCACATCACAGCAAAAAGTAAGTCAGCACTCCTTGAAATGCTTCTAAAGAAAATAGGGACACTAATAATCGTTTTTTTTGATCATCCAAAATCTCCAGCATGTGAAAGGGCTGCTTATTTAGAAACACAGCACTGTGCGTGTTGAATTGTCACATGCAGGGGGAGGGGGCGATATGGATATTGCAAACTCTTTTTAACCCAAGAGGTCAAGTTTATAATTAGTAATAGTTTGTTTACATTGCAAGAGATCTGAGCATTTCCAAGTCAAAGAGCTTCTACTGTGTGGGGTTAGACTAAAAGAAATCTCTTGCCCAAAGAGGATAGGAAAATATACAAGAGAGTAAACATTAAACAATAGAAAACATTTGAAAAGTAAGAGCAGAAAGTGCCTGTTAAAATTTAATTCCAGTTTTCTTATTTCTTTTCTTGAGTCACAACTAGGATTCATCCCTAATAAACTCACTCATCTCTATCCTGAATCTATGCCAACCCAGAAATCTGTTTTTATGGGGTTTTTTAGTACTTTATGATGCATGCTTTTGCATGCTTTTTAGAGCCAGATATAATTATCATCTGGATTTTTCAGTTTAAAAAAATTGTTCTGAATATTTAAGAGTACTGATTATTTGATAGGCTTAGAGTGTCTTATCTGGATCTCTAAATGTTCCTTCATTTGTTTTTGAGTTTTCAGGAATAAATACAGTATATCTCATAGGTCTTTCCTTCCAATGCCTCTTTAGTAAAATAAATAATTATTTAGATCAAGGTTAGCCAGTAAATTTCATGTAGCTGTATGATTGCGAAGCTTTTGTGAAAGTTTTACAAGATGAATCATTGTTTAAACTCTTTCTTCAGAGACTGGGAAATATTTTTTCAAGATGGATAAAGTACGACAGACTGCTGAGAGCTGGAGTTAAAGCATATGTATTGGAGGGTAATGATGCTCTACCAGAATGAGGCCTCTTCAGGGTTTTTTGGTAATATAAGCAAAGCAATTACACAGTAAACCATCATTTTTTCACAGAGTTAAAAGGCATTGGAAGCGACAGTGCTAGGGATAGTCAATAAAACAGTGAGAATTACCACTATATATCAAGAAATTCTGAGGCCTTTTTCCTTCTTTAGGCTTGCTATAACGAATACATGTGATGTACAGGAGCCCACTATATAACAACAATAAGACAATATTTACCCATCATAGCAACAACTACAAAACTGTTGTAATGGGTTACATGAATAATTTAGAAGGAATTTGCAAGAGTTACTAACAAGAGTAAATTTAATAGCCCATGGAGAATTTGTCCGTAGAAATTTCAGAATTATAACTGAGGTTTAAGTCCAGCCAGTGACCATGAATAAATTATTCACCCCTTTGCAATTATGCAAGACGTTGATTTGGAGATAATGATACTGATTTAGTACCCTGTTCGTTAATGTATTGGGTCTGGCTGAGATGGAGTTAATTGTCCTGACAGCCCTCACAGTTCTGTCCTTTGCATTGGTAGCTAGAGAGTTGTTGATGACACACAAGGGTTTCGGCTACTGCTAAATAGTGCTCACATAGCATCAAGGCTGTCTCTTCAACATTTCTTCCTTAACCAACAGTCTGGGCATGAGGAAGATCCTGGGAGAGGGCATAGCCAGCACAGCTGACCCAAATGGACCAAAGGGATGTTCCCAAACACATGACTTCAGTTCATATCTAAAAATGAAGGGAAAGGAAGATGAGGGAGGGGCATTATTTATGGTGACATTTGTCTTCCAGAGCAACTGCTATGCATATTGAAGCCCTGCTTCCCAGGATGAGGCTAGACATGGCCTGATGATGAGAAATAGAGAATAAATCTTTTGTTTTCCTATGCTTCCATGCACAAGCATCTGCTTTTGCTTTATTAAACCGCCTTTATCTCGACCCACACGTTTCAGTCTTTTCCTTTTTCCATCTTATTTTCTCTAGCCCACCATTCTGAGGAGGAGGGCAGTGATGGAACAGTGTGATGTGTACCTGGCATGCAGCCAAGGTCAGCCTGCAGTTATTAATCTAAAAAAGAATACCGTATTTGTATTACTTTTCATATTGGACAAAATAAATAAAGGTATGTTCAGATTCCTAGGCTTTTAACTATACTGAAGTCAGGAAAATTACATTGCCAAAATAAAAATTATGAGAATCTTTTTTCTATTTACTATTTCTTTTTAAACAAGAAAATGATATGGTGCTGTTGTTCAGCTGAACTCTAGGTAGATTATTCAAGTTCTATTTCATTTCAGAAACCTTACATCTAAGATGTCAACATGGAAACTTGCTGCAAAGTGGACTTTGACACTGAAGAGACAGAAAACTTTTGTATTGTCTTTCAGTCAGAGTAAAACTGTAACTTTCATTGTTTTTTTATTTTGTTTTAACGTAATACTTCCTCACACCATAGAAACATCTGAAAAAAATTTCAGGGGAAATTAAAACTGATAAGAAAGTGTCTGGCTCAGAATCTAGGAGTTTTAATGGCCTTAATTTAAAAATTCTAAAGGAAAAATGTGAAAAGATGTTTCTCTTTTACACAACTGTGAAGTGTTTGAATGAGTGTATGAATATTCTGTAGCACAGTGTCCAAAAACTGAGTAATGGCACCACCTGGACACTCAAAGCTGACTCATGTGTATGGCATTTCTTGCTTCCATTGGAAGGAACGCATCTCTCTTAAGTACAGAAAGTACTGTTTCTAACTCAGGAAGGGAATGACATTGCCTTGACCTATTATCCAGCTGCCCAGAGAGTAGTTCACACACAGGTCTGAGACTGTTCTCCCAACCAAAAGGAAGCTTTAGATGAATTGCTCATTCATCATTCCAAGATCATTAAATCAAGCTCTTCCTCTGTGTTGTTGCTTTGTTACTCCTCAGTACTAGCGAAGAAGCCAAGCTTAGCTAAGGCTAAGACAGACAAGATAACTTTGTACTCCAACCTGTTGTTCAGTTAGCTTTGAATACTTATCTGTCTTATGGTAAGATCCTGACTGGAGAAAGATGAATAGAGTATGTGTTAAAATTTAAGGCTCATGTGTCTCTCTCAGACTGAAAGGGATGTGTGCTATCTTTTTCCCTTCTGCCCTGTTTTATCTAGTACCTTTTTTCTCATGCACAAGAACTCAGGATATAATCAATCCACACACTAAAAATAGTATATAGAAAGAAGAGATATTCAAAAAAACCCACTCCAAAACAGTAACACAAAAAACTCCAAGAGTTCTTCTATATTCTACGCAGAAAAGCAAGACCTCTATATGTACAACAGTAGGTCTCAACATTCACACCAAATACATGACTCCACCTTGTCATTTTTTTTCCCCCAAAACTGAGCAAGAATCAATTCATGAAGAGGTTTTAGGAGCTGATCCACTTTTTGTCAAAATGTTCCCTAAGCTTCTGTCCTCTTTATCTATGACTGTATGACCTTAGCATATCCCTCCATTTCTTTGTATTTCTAACACTTCCATACAATCCTTTTGTTGCTGATTCACTTGCTTTTCACCCTACAAAATAATCTATTTTTTCTGGTACCCTTACATTGATTTTCTCACATTTACATTCCCAAAGAAGGAACTCCCTCCTTACATTCTGCTCAAAATCTAAAGACTTCAAAAATGTCTGTTTGAAACTGTTATCCTCCTCTTTCTTCTGATTTTTCTTTCTCTCATCCAGATCATCCTCTAGCTAAAAATGTCTCTGGAGATTTGTGCATAAACCATTACTTCATCTATTTTCTGCCAGTTAATCCTCTAATTACATCTTCCTTCACATCCATTCCATTCAGTTTATTACATGTAATCTACACAATGCTCTGTCTCTAGAAGCTTTTCTTCAAGAATTTTTCTAACAGCTTTCATATGCTGCTCTCTTTCAGTTGTATGCAGGGAGAAAGATCATTAATTGTATTGTATGTTCATAAGTTGTATGGCAGGAACACAAGTCAGAGAAGGAAAAGTATTCTCCTTCTAACTCCCACTCCCCTTCCTGGTTATTAGCAGACTGGGTTTGTTACAACAATGTTGAGCAGGACAGGAGGGAAGATGTAGCCCAAAATAATATCTTCAGGGGCTCATTAGGGGGAAGCAAGATCTCTCCAACAGCAAACTCAGAGTTCAGCCAACCCGAGGGATTATGGAGCTTCAATAGCTCACAAAGGAATGAGAAAACCGGTTTATGAAAGGCTGCAGTTGTGAGAGGCAGAAGATCTAAAGTGGACTGCTTCAGTAACTGTTTTTTGTCATGATCTTTCAGGCACACAAAATCCAAAAATTAAGCCTCTTTCTCCCAGTAGAAAGGTATATCCCACTTAAAAAAAAAAGAGAAAGAATCCCCAGAGCCCAAGAATGGTATATTACTCATTTACACATTTCAATCATTACAGCTGAGCTCCTGGATTTCTCTCTGTATGTATATATTTTTTCCCCTTTGTCTTTATTTCTGAATATAATTTAGATGAGTTTATTAACCCAGAATGACCTAATCTAAGACATAAAACTTTTGGATGTTGCAGAAAAGTCCACATAATAATGACCAGATATTTAAACAAGAAGTACAGATTATGCTATCTTGACTGTGTTGCCTCTGGTTACAGTAATTGCATTCAACTGAAGTATGTCAGTTTATATTATGCCCAACATACATTCTCAGTGAGAAGGCTGCATTTTGTAAAATGGCAAAGCCTCTCAGTAAAAGGAAAGGACTCTTAAAGCTTTCAGCTGGCAAAAGTGCTCCACCACAGCAGCTTGGTGGGTGTCAGTTGATCACCTCACTGACAGACAGGCTACATGTCAAAATACCACAGCCCTTTTTGTCTACTAGTAAAAGCTATTTCCTTCCACTTCTATCCTCTGACACTTGCAGTCTTAACACTGTTAAAATGGGGGCTAATTCTTTGCAATTGGAAGCTGTAGAAACAGATCTTTTCTTTTTTTTTTTTTTCAATAGGCAAATAGCCCATGTTTTAACTACTGTAGATGAAAACATATTATGTGCCTGGATGCGTCCAACCCATTCATTGGTTAGCAGAGCCACAAGTCTGCAGAGAGAACTGGATATCTGCTTGCTGCCCCAGCTGCTGGAGTTCACATAAGAATCTGTGGGCTACTTGACATGTGTGAAAACTCATGTAGGTAGACATACAACTCCCTGCTAAAACTTCTCTGCAGCAGAGGTTTGTGTGACTTATTGATTCCAGTACACAGACTCTGTTCTGCTTATGAGTGAGTAGTTTCAGACAGGGGTATAGACAGGCAAGCATGCTGGACCCAAATCTCTCACGCTGGGTTAGTTTGGAGCATTTTGCAAATGCTTCCCCCCCCACATTAACTGGGACCTAGCTCATATTTGCTGTCAGAAGTGCCCAGGTTATGAGTGAACACCTGCATTCAGCTTTTTCTTCTATAAAAGTAATGAAACAAACTCTCAGCTTAGGTTACTTGTCATAATGCCGAGAGGCTCAAAGCAATTCAGGAACATCAGTTTAGACCACTAACGGCTGTCACTGCCAGTTCTGTTAAACATGCCCTGTTGCAAGCAGCTGGCACTAAACATCACTATACCCTGACTGAAGTAGAAAATGTAGCCTAGAGCTACATTATAAAGACAAATGCCTTCATATAAAGGAAACCTTAATCATGAGAGTAGAATCTGGCCTGTGAATGTGCGATTTTTTTTGTCCTAGTACTATAAGGAGATTGTCAAATTTTTACATTCAGTAACGTAAACTGTGATTTATATTTCAAAACGAAGAAATGTGTAAGCAATAGAGGTAAGAGGCAATATATTCTAAACAGAAGATCCGGAGACTTAGATTTATGCAGGGTTCCACTACTAACAGAGCCTATGACCTTATACGAGGCATTTCACTCAAGTATCTAAATGTAAAGTATGTTTAATGGTATTTCCCAATGGTATAATTTCAAAGTTCTATTTTCAGTATCTATAATCTCACATAATCTCTACTTAGCTTTGATATCTCAATGAAATAATGAAGGAAAACTTTCAGAAATAAAAGAGTGTTGTGGTTTGACACTGGCCAAACACCAGGCACGCACGAAAAGCTCACTCACTCACTCACTCACTCACTCACTCACTCACTCACTCACTCACTCTCCTCTGCTCTGCAACTGGACAGAGGAGGGAGAATTTAACAAAGGGTTAATGAGTTGAGATAGGGACCAGGAGAAAACACTTCAAGGGCTAAACAGGCTCAGCTTAATGATACAAAGTGAATTTATTACTAACAAGATCAGAGTAGGAGAATGAGAAGTAAAATAAGCCCTTAAGAACACCCTTGTCTCCCCCCAGTCTCTCCCTCCTTCCCACCGATGGTGCAGGGAGATGGGGTGGGGGTTTTGGTCAGTTCATCACCCAAGATGTTTCTTCCACTGCTGGGGGAGAGGAGTTGTTTACCTGCTGCACCGTGGGGTCCCTCCCACGGGAGACAGTTCTCCACGATCTCCTCCAGCATGGGTCCAATCTCAAGAGCAGCAGCACTCCCAAAACTGCTGCAGCATGAGTCCATCCCATGGGCAGACAGTCCTCCCAAAACTGCTGTGGCGTGGGTCACTCTGCCACGGCGTGCAGTCCTCCAAGGACAGGCTGCTCCAGCCTGGGAGCAAGGCCTCTCTCTCCATGGGACTCCCGCCGGACCACCTGCTCCGGCGTGGGCTCCTACCCCACAGGCTGCGGGTGGATCTCTGCATGCCCCGTGGACCCCCATGGGCTGCAGGGGCACAACCTGCCTCACCATGGTCCTCACTACAGGCTGCACGGACATCTCGGCTCCAACACCTGGAGCACCTCCTCCCCCTCCTTCTGCACTGGCCTTGGTGCCTCCGTTGTTGTTTCTCACATATTCTCACTCCTACTCTTCTCTAGCTGGAAAATTACCACTACCCCCAAACTTTGGTTTGGTTTCTTCTTAAATATGTTATCACAGAGATGTTACTATCATCTCTAATTGGCCCAGCCTTGGCCAGCAGCACATCCATCATCAGAGCCATCAGGGATTGGCTCTGCTGGACATGGTGGAAGCTTCCAGCAGCTTCTCACAGAAGCCACCTCTGTGGCCCCCCTGCTACCAAAACCCAGGGCCTGCAAAACCAACATAAGGAGGAAATGTAATTCCAGGAAGAGCAAGCAAGTTCATATATAGCACTAAATTAATCATAGTATATAAGCTTATAGATTTGATATACAGTATCTAGTAAGGGGAAGGTATGGTAAATAAAGGGAACATATATATTCATTACAGATTTTTTTTCATATTTTGAATAACATGGCCTTTGGTCCTGTCATGGTTTAGGGACGGTATTCCCCCATTTAGTACTCCCACTAACAAGAAAACCAGGAACTGCTCCCCTCCCCATCCTGTAAGAGAGAAAAAAGGCAGAGATCATGGGTTCAGATAAGAACAATTCACTGGAAACAACAATGAGATAAGAAAAACAAACAGTAAGGACAACAATAGTAATAACTATAGTGTACAAAAGGAGAGGAAGATTGGCAAGCAAAATACTCACCAGGGCCCTTGGGCAACAATGTACAATGGCGGATGTGTTTCCCCCTCCCACCACACTTTTCTCGACCTCAAGCCATGCCACTCTCCTTTAGAAGCAAGACCCCCTTATTTCACCCCTGGAGATGATGTACCTGTTATAGAATAACGTGGACATGCCCACATGGCTCCAGGCTCCATCCTCTCACAGCCACAGCAAAATTTAACTCTGTCCTGACCAAAACCAGGACAAGTCCAATGAGCAAAAAGTACACAATACTTTTCATTCTCATGCTTCATTAGTTCACAGATACAGACACATGTGGACACACATTCACACACATAAATCTAGGTTTTCAAGCAATTTCTTATTGCCCTAAGAAAATATTCTTCTCTTCAGTCTAATTTTTTTTAAAGAACACTGATTAATATTGCCAGTGGAGAATCAAACAGACTTAGCTGCTTGCAAAAGAATTGCTATAACCAATATCTTTGTCAAGTTCTCTCTGCTGCTGCTTCAGCTGTCAAAGTCAGTGGTGCACTGCAGCATTGAAGGTAATTTCCATTTCATCGTAAAAGCTGTTTTTCACAATTTTTTGACTTCTTTGTCTTTTGCCTTCTTTGTCTTTCTACTTGCTCCCTATCCATCTAATACCACTCAGATGTCATTGACACACTCACGTTTACCACACCCCAGTGATTCCTATCCACCTACATGACATGCCTACAGCACAAGTGCTGATGATGCATTGTATGTCCAGCACTTTTTGTCGCAGTGACATTCCTCAACAAAGTACTGCCTAGGGGCAGCTGCTGGTTCACAGTCACTTTCTTATGCAGCAATTACGCAGTTTGATTATATGTTGATGATAAGCTATTAAAAACCACTCATGCAGAACTTTTTATTTACCAACAATCATGACATTCTTTTTTTCTTTCTGCAATCTATAAATCTAATTGGGGACAAAAAAAAAAAAAAAAGAAGCAAAAAAACCACCACCATCTCACAGGTTCTCAAAGTACTCAGGTTAGTTGATGGATTTAAATATATCTGTATTAGCCACAGTGTTTCTTATACAAAAGCTCAGACAAAATGAAAGAGAAAAAATAGCTGTATTCAGAAAGTTACATTTTCTAAGTAGCTTGTCCCTTGTGTTTTCAAATTAATTTAGAAAAGGAAGGATGATAGAATGCATGCAAATCTTATTGACGAATTAACAAGATACCAAAGAATCTAAATAGAATTCTGGTGGGCAAGGTAAAACATCAAAATAAACCACCAAAAAACCACCTCAGTTATTTAACCAGTACCATTCTGTATGTGTTAGAGTCGCAGAGAACCTCAAATAAACACTCTTTATTGTATAGAGACAGCATTCAGAATTAGCTCTCTTGATTTATTTATGTGTGAACTAGAATAAATGAAAAATTTCAATTCATTAGAATGAATTGAACTATGTTCAATTAGTTATATAGTTATATATATAGTTATATATATATATAACTATATATATATAGTTATATATATATATTAGTTATATATATATAACTATACATAGTTATATGTTACTACATATAACTATGTATTTAAAATGGGAGGAAAAAAAGAGAGAGACAAAGGAAAATGGTGCAGATCTACAAACTGATCTGATATTTAAATGTCTACATTAGAATGAAACAGAATGGAAGGACCATAACATAGTCAAATAAATTTTTGCTATATGACAAATATAAGGTGGTAAAGTGTGTTCAAAAGGGAAAAAACACCCACACAAAACTAGTAAAGCCTGTAAGGGGTTCAGAATGGGCAGCAGAAAAACATTCTTAAAACTGCTAGATGTGGTAAAAAGAGGTAAGACTTGTAAGTCTATTACAGAGTTTCAGGGTTTTTATTGAACAATAAGCAAAACACATAACAGTTTTATTTTAAGGGCTCAGTAACCATTCAATATGTAATTAAACACAAAATTAATGTAAAGAAATATTTGTTCTTGAGTCAAGTAAATTAGTAGGACCTTAAAAGCAGCTAATTTATTATGGGCCACTTCAAGCTAAAATTGTCAATAACTAGCCTTTTAAATCAATGAGCATATTATTATATAATCATATATTAGGATTGCAGATAGGTAAAGTTCTAGTCATAGTAAAATGCCCTGATCGTGTAATCTGTAATCCATTGGTTTGACCTAATTTTGTGTATAGATAAAAATAAGTTCTCACTTTAGGCTAAAATCTCCCCGTTTTGTGTGTTGAACAACACATGAGGTTAAATATATCAGTTTGTGCAGGGCTAATTCTTTTGTGTTGGAATTCCATGGCTCCTAAAAGTGAAAGGAGGCAAAGATCTACCACATAGTCAATAGCCTCTTAGAATGGCAAAGTAAAGTAGTAATAATAACAGTAACAATAACAACACTAACAACAATGATACTAGTAATAAATACTAGACAATAACAATAATGATAATAATAACGGAATGCCATTTGAATTAGGCAACACTGTCATAAATATGTCTATTTGAATTAGAGCTAATTAGCTTAGTAAAGGTGTGTAGCGGTTTGATCTTGGCTGGGTGCTAGGTGTCCACTAAGCAGCTTTATCACTCCCTTTCCCAGTGGGACAGGGCTGAGAATAAGATGGAAAAATAACCAGTGGGTTGAGATAAGACAGTTTATTAAAGTGACAGAAAGAAACAAGAAAAGATCTGTGGGCGCATAAACAAAAAGGAAAATAAAGGTCAATCTCTACTTCCCACCAGCGAGCGATGTTCGGACACTTCCCAGGAAGCAGGGCCTCAGCACGTGTCGTGGTTGCTCAGGAAGGCTCAGGAAGGCAAAGATTACAGAATAATGGATGCACCCCTGTTCCTCGTCTCTCCCTTAGCTTTCATACCTGAGCTGAGGTCATATGGTGTGGAATATCCCTTTGGTTAACTTGGGTCAGCTGGCCTGGTTGTGTCCCCTCCCAGGATCTTGCCCACTCCCAACCCCTTGATGGGGGAAGGAATGTTAGAGGGAAAGCGCTGCTCAGCAGTAGCCAAAACACTGCTGTGTTATCAACACCCTTCCAGCTCCCAATGCAAAGCACAGCACTGGGAGCGCTGCTGAACTCTGCCACAGTCAGACCCACTACAAGGTGCAAGTCTGTTCTTCAATAATTGCACTTTTATGCACAATGTGTAAGCATGTAGTGCAGCAAATCCAAGGAAGAAGATTACAGAAACAAAAGAAATATCTAAAAGCTGGACATTGCAAGATTAATTCCAAGGGTCCTTCATAAATTTATTCTTGAGTCCTGAACCTATGAAACAAAGAGATCCTGAATTGAAGTCCATAGTTACCACCTCTTTTATGGATATTTACAGAAACCATTCATAAAATACCTAAGGAGCTTTCAGGTAAGCCATTTTGCCATCTAAACATCAGTAGCTGCTTTGATTCTTCCTGTCCTTTCCGTAGGCTGATTACAAGACAGACTAGCTGCTCTGCCAAGTGGAAAAAAGGAAAACCATTACCGAAATGTCACTCTGACCCCTTTCAAAGAATCAAAGACTTTTCAAAGAATCAGGTCTTCAAGCAAACCCTAAGATGCTCAGCTTTTGATTAAAGCAGTTTTTTTCCTCCTCCTGAAAGAGCTGGAGCCATAGCACAAATAAAGAACTGCTCCTACTCCTGTGAGTCAGCAACATAGAGTAGATTTGAGCTGGATACTGTCAGTAGAAATGAACTGATTATAAAATCTCTATCAGCTAATTCGATGTTCTTATATTTTTTTATATACATGGGTAAGATATTAACAGACCACAGAGAGAAGGAGTCTGGACCACACAAAGTCATACAGTGTCAGAGTTGGACTATATGGAAGGGAGTTACTTGATATATTTATGGAATTTATCATAGAACCATAAGGACAGAGCACTTTTCCAAATTATTATAAATTGATGGGTTTTATAGATTCAGCTGTAGGTATATTTTTTTTCTCACTGGAAAAATATGGAAAAAACACATTTAAATCTAAAATTAATTACAGATTTTAAACAAGAGAGAAACCTTTTCTAATGTTTTAGAAACTAGAAGAAGCAAAATCAGAATGCTCTAAATTTATAATTATGCTACCAAATTTGTTCTTTATTCAGGAGAAAATTAGCAGAGGGTTTCTTACTGTTTATTGTTTCTTTCTTTAATTTACTATTTAATAATGCATGCAGTCAGATTAATTACAGTTTATAATTATTTTTTAAATTAATTCCTTAATTTTAGTTTTTACGTGAATGTTGCTTAAAGATATGATTGATTGTCTATTTTAATAAACTTGTAGCTTATTGACTTCATATTTTTCTAAAGTTTATGTGGGAAAAAACCTAACAAGGAATATGAAAGGAAATTAATTGATTGTTGGTCCATAAAACTTAATAATTTTTTTAAAACCCATAAATTTAAACATGGTTTTGGTACTGTAATCATGCAAAAAAAAAATTGATCTAAGTAATAAAAAAATGCTAATTTCTGATGCATTTTTTTTAGTTCAAGTTAATCTAAATTATAAAAAAAAGACTTTGGAGTGTCTTTTGGATGGTTTTGGAATATAAGTAGATAACTCAATAGTAAAATGATCAGCAGACTCTTTAAAGACTTTGTACCTTCTGGTACTTCTGATTTCTTGGTCTATAGAGAGCCATCCAAGATCCCCAGTGTGACCTATTTCAGCAGCTTCATGTGCAATGACATCTCACTGTCATTCACTGGTATTTACATGCCGTAGGCAGACATACACCGCTGGGCCAACAGGGTTTGGAGAACCTGATGGCATAACAGTGAAAAACTACAGTCATACTGTTCAGATGGATAAAGAGTGAAAACAGATAGGCTTTGCAGTTACACACAACTCACTGAACTGCAACCCCTCACCCCTCTACCTTGTTTGGGGAAACAGAGGAATTTGACTAAGTGAACTTTGCATCATCATGACTGTGCAATAAATAATTTCATGCTATAACAATCTGACAGTCTATCTGAAATATTAATTTCTGCTGCCAGAAGGAAGAAATATAATCTTCTAACATTTTTCATCAATATAATTTTGCACATTTGATATTTCAAGCTGTTCTTTGCAAGAAAATTGTTGGAATTGAGACAAAATACTTGTTTAAGAAAAATGTCATCATGCTACACTATAGCAAAGAAATCACCTACTTGGTAAAACTCAGTTTCAAAGACTTTTGAAACAGAACTAGCTAAATGTAGATTTTTTAAAATAATAATAATAAAAAAGAGCAGCTTACTCAGATCGTGATTTGTACCACCAACACTTCTATGTCTAATAGAATGTAAACTGAAGCATATAGAATAGCAATGCAGAAATTTCTATATGTAGCTCCTCTGGGTAAAGTTTTTCCTTCAAACTTAACACATCTTTAGCTTTATCTCACGCTAGATTGACAGTGAATATCAACCTTTAGGACAATAAAACTCAAACTCAGCCCATCCTCAGGACCCTAATCAGCTGTCTTGCTGCCAGTAACTACAATTTACGGCAATAAACACTTATCTTAGAAGTTTTGTGTGCAGCAACAAAATTTTTTTACAGTTATTGCTTCTGGTATATTAGAAAACTACTTAGAAGCATAGAATTTGCATGCAACACAATACAGGTAATGTTTGTTCCTTGTACTCTGCGGTTCAACTTTCTTAAAAATGTTTTTTTTCTCTGTGTTTGCCTAATCTTCAGCATTTTGGAAAGGAGGAATGTGGATGCTGAAAAGCTTTCAGCAGAGAAATTTTCCAGCTTTCACAGTATTCTGTGAGAGCCTGCTTTTTCTCATGCAAGCTATGAAAAACAGTGAGATGTTTTGTGAACGAAAACATCTTTATCTTGCACCTGTGAAGTTGTTATGCAGTATTGTTATGATAGCGACTACAGAAATATTTTGAAATGGGTGTTATAGGGTCCAGCCAATCACCCTGAGAGGTGGGTGGCAAAGGGACCAATGACCTTATGGTATTCAAGTGTACTAAGGTATAAAACGGGTCTGTATATTAATGAATAATGCCATTTTCACCTTCTTCCTGGATCGTACTTTGTGTTGTGTTTTCGCTCCATCCCTGGTACAACAACAACAGAGGAAGACTGTGAAATATCAAAACTCTTGTTAATACCATATTAACTAAAATAACAACTACAATTTGGGGGTTTTTAACAAATGTAGTTTGTTGGCTTGGACTTAAAAGACAAGTTTTGTATTGTCTGGACACATGTAGAAGCAGGAAAATTAGAAATTTAAGGAATGTGTTTTTATTAGGATGCTGAGGATAATGAAGAGGGTCATTTTCTTCTGTTTAGGATAGTTTAGGGGAACAGCTGATCTGCAAAGGAAGCTGTAAGCCTTTCTGAGTAAAAAGCAGGAAAATTATTCCTCCAGGATAAGTCTAAATCTACAGAAGATGTTTAAGGCAGCTGAATTACAGCTTTGTGTAAAGTTACAAATTATCTGAATAGACTGTTAAAGTCAGTCAAGAAAGAAATTGGGGAGAAATTCACAGCTCATCGCAAGGAGTATGAGTATTTGAAATCTGAAAAAAAGAAAAGTTTAAGGAGTAGAATGAACAGTACAAGACTCAGCACTATGCCCTTGCATATGTTTTGCATTCAGTACCTGTGGTGCAACAAGTTCAGGCAGGAAGAGGTACCTCATGTATAAAAGCAATTGCAGGGGAGTTGGATAGGGCAATGACAGGTAGCTCAGATAAGGTTAATGACAGGGAAAAAAATTAAATACAAATACAACCTCTTGAGTAAGATCGTTTGATCATTCGTTTCAGATGATAGCAAGATATGTAGAGATAGAGGTATTGACC
This sequence comes from Ptilonorhynchus violaceus, assembly GCA_013397565.1. Taxonomy (NCBI): domain Eukaryota; kingdom Metazoa; phylum Chordata; class Aves; order Passeriformes; family Ptilonorhynchidae; genus Ptilonorhynchus; species Ptilonorhynchus violaceus. Next base: position 337,603 of record VZRJ01009443.1, on the reverse strand, counting down.
TTGGGATTGGGATAGATTCCCAGAGTGCTCAGCAGTCTAGTCCTAGCACAACTGTACTCTTCCCTGCACGCTCCCTTTAGAGAAGAGCTATCACAGGTGAATAGGAACCATCCTATCAGCTTTGGTGGTCCTGAATGTAAAAGAGTATAATCAAAAAAAAAGGATCACGAGTCAGCGTGGCAGTTGACCCACGCTGAGATCCAGGCAAGGCTGTGTCACAGTTCTTAAGAACCTTGACCAATGGAATTGAGGTATAGTGAGTAATGCAGACAGGAGGCTGCCATCTTAGACACCCAGGAAGACATACTTCTTATCAGGCCATTTTAAGAACGTCTATTATTTTCTTAGATTGGACAGTAGTGTAGGCAGCATTAAAAGTCTTGTTGTAGGAAATAATAGGTCTGCCTCCCAGTGGGTCCAGAAGGTACTGACAACTTCACTGAACTCCCAAACTAAGTTGTTTTGCTTAGACTAGAAGCCCAAAGAGGGACTTGGCAGTGTTTAAGAATATAGAAGCAACAGTACTTTCTAAATGTATACAATTGTCTGATTGTGACATTTTAGAATTTATGATTGAACCACTGATTCACTCCCCTCATGCTGGTCTGATTTCCTCAGGGAAATATTCATGCTCTTTGAATGGAAACAGGGAAAAAACACATCACCAGCTGATCCACTCAACTGCTGATAGCTTTTTAAAATTTGGCCACGCTGTAATCTCCTCTGTGGTGAGATAAAGTCAGCTTTGGTAGAGATGTGGTCCGTCACCCCGTATTATTCCCTGAGTTTCACAGGCCCATCATCCTTGCCCATGTCCTCTGAGCTTTCTTCCATTTTAGGGGTTTATTTGTCAGTCTCACACTGGAGCAAATTATAAAATACATTATTAGTCGTACAAGTGATAGTGAATAAAACAGTATTGTTGCCATATCTCAACCAACAATTAATCACCAACTTCTGAATCTAGTCATCAGCAGGAAGCAGGTATTTCCAGATATGCAAACTTTGATGGTCAGCTTCTATGCCATTTGTTGTCACCACAAACTGATGATGTTTTTATAGATTCTGACCATGATGCCTACCAAATATGTTTCGCACAGATGGATAACTGAGTCTGTAATTACTGAAGTCAGATATGTATATATTAGGACATCATATATAAATGCACATGTTGCTCTTAGTGAAGAGCAAAGATTCAACATTTAAAAACCCTAACTTTATACACTTAAATTTAGGAATATAGTAGAGTGGCAACAAAGCAATGCATTCAAACAAAATTTATGTTCAATAAGTCTGCATAACCTTGGTGTTAACTTCTGCCTTCCTTTACGTAGTACTTTACTGCTCACATTTAAACTCAGAGTTGCAAAAAAATTATTAAATGTTATACAACCTACCCAAATAAAGACAGTTAAGTGAAATGAAAATCACAACTGCTGAGAAACTACTTTTGATTGTCTGCAATATGTGACACGATTTCCAACACAGTACGTGGCATTTTAGTAGTTTTTAAAAAGTTACAGGTCCTACTAGCTAGCATACTCAATAATGTTTAATCACTAGTACAACAGAGTATATTCAAGTCCAGGACAGTTAGTGCCCAGCAGATTTACCTCCTTAAAGGGCAGGTGTGGAAGTCAACTGTTCACTATAAAAGGCTAAGTCTTTCACAGTAGTCTTTCACACTCTTGGCATGAGAGCTGAAAAGGTAACCTACCTTTAAATTGTAAAGGCAGTAGCTTAACAAGGAAACTTTGGTGATGTTACTGAATAATTTCTGAGACATGGAATTTTTAAGATGTTGCAACTAAGGATTATAGTAACACATGAACCAGCAAAATAACTGAAAAGTGGCAGCTTTTGCATGGGTCCTGTTGCTTAGTTTCAAAGAGAGCTTTGAGGTCTCCTTTTATCTTTGGAATTCTCAGGAACCCTGAAACTATAGATATATGATTCTGACAATTCTGATCTATTCTAAATAGCCTTCATATAGGGAGCAGAAAGACATAGGAATTAGACCTGCAGCCACACTCCCCATGAAGTCTTATTAGTTTATCACAAGACACCTTATCAGAACAGAAAGTTTATTAAGCAGATAAAGCCATCTTGCCAAGTGTGAAGTCTTGAATTGTTGCAAAGAACAAAACTAAGTTTTATTAAAAAAAGTATTTGTTCTAATAATTGTGCCTATGCTAATAAGGCATAATGAAAAGCATAGAGGAGTACCTTCAGAATATGCTTCATCTGCCAAGAATTATTGAGATTTTGAGGGCTTGACAGCTAAGGCATTTAGATCACCCTTCTTTACCAGAAGCAGTTGTAACCTTAGGACACCTATCACCACTCAGTCTATTTATAGACTGAAAAATCAAGCAGGAATACATTTAGGTATTTATGTCCATTTTTTAAATTAAGGACTTCATAGAAAACATACAGGTTTCCAGTCTCTCAAAGCGGATTCCTATGATGGACTAGATATACAAATTTCATAGCACTTTGAAAATCTACAGTATTCTTCCAAGCAGAATGAGTTATATTGTAGGTACCAATTATGTGCATGAGTTTCTCATATTGTGGTCACTTCCACATAGATATATTAAGGCTTAGAGAGTTGGAGTCCTTCATTCTGGAGATGACAAGGCTCCAGGAATGCCTCATAGCATCCTTGTGATACCTAAAGGGGGCTTATGAAAAGAGGAGAGACATTTTACACAGATGTATAGAAATTGGTCAAGTGGCAATGGTTTTAAACTATAAGAGGAGAAATGTAGTTTAGATGTTAGGAAGAATTTTTTTACCATGAGAGTGGTGAGACAATGGAAGAGGTTGCCCAGAGAAGCTGAGGGTTCCCCATCCCTGGAAGTGTTCAAGGTCGGGTTGGCTGGGATCCCAAGCAAACTGATCTAGTCGGTGGAATCTAATGGTCCCTTCCAACCCAAGCCATTTTAAGTTTCTATGATTCTTGGTATTCTATTCTAATGTAAGAACAATACATATACCATAAATAGGATGGGGGAAAATAATTGTTGTTGCTATGCTGGTATAACTTTGATGCATAAACAAAGATTGTTTTTAATAATTGTTTTTAAAATAGTGGGTGGGTTCCTAAGTTAGAAGAGGTGCTTTTAAACTTTTTTTCTAATTGTTGTGGGTTTGAAGTTGTCAATGAATTTTTCTCCCATCTAGCAGAGAGACCTGTGGGGAGGGGAGGGGTTGCTTGGGAACTAATGGGCAATACTTCAGAGACAAAGAAAGTTTCCCGCACACCCACATGCCACAATAATTCCCCAGCTAGAGAAACAAGAGCTGGGACTGTTGGCCAGGGGGTTGTTCCCAGGGGCTGCAGTTTATCATTGCAAGACATGAAACACTTCGAGACTTGGCTGGAGGGGGCAGGGGGTGGGCTCACTCTTCTCGGCTCAGCGTTCAGTGTGGTCGTGTGTGCAGCGAGTGCTGGTTTTGCTCCGAGAACGCTGCTACACTGTGATGTATCCACGGGGGCCTGCAGCGGCACAGGGTACAGTGCTACGCTGTAACCGGTCACTCACAGGACCTGCTCAGATCTGCAGTCCCTGTCGCCAGCCCGGATTTACTGCTGCACGTTGGTCACCACCGGGCTCTGCTCGTCTCTGCTGTTCCTGCCTTCTGCTGGCCCCTCACTGGGTGATACCGAGGTCCATTGCTCCCCAGTCAACCCTGCCTGCACTGCTTGCTGCTCACTGCCGAGGTTGGTGCTGAGCCGGGCTGCTGCCCCGTGGGTTCGCACTGGGAGCGATCTCCCCTCTTCCTCTCCCGTTCGCCGGAGCCGCCATTGCCATGTGGAGAGGTCTCCGCGCTCGCACCACAGCGCCCCCTGCAGCCGCAGGAGAGTCACTGCAGCCTTTCTGCCCCAACAGAGAATCGCCCAACGACAGAGAAAGGACTGTGACTGGATTTGTCTGTTCTCATTGCTGTTTATTGTTACATATATATAGATATATAATCCTAGTAAAGAACTGTTATTCTTTTTTCCCACGTCTTTGCCTGAAAGCCCCATAATTTCAAGGATATAATAATTTAGAGAAGGGAGGGGAGTCATCCTGTCTATCCAAGGAAGGTTCCCGCTTTCCTTGACAGACACCTCTCTTTCAAGCCGGGACACTAATATATCCCCTTGCTTCATATTTTGCATCAATTTTCTCAAATCTATGCAACTCTGCTTCATCTTGGTTTCATAGTCTTTCATTCCAAATGTTATTCCTCCTCAAAAAGCTGCTTAGGACTCAATGCCCTACAGTTCTGCTGCCTTGGTAAATATGGCAAGTGTTCTAGTGTCTGGCACCTGGTATGCTTCTGAGTGATTCAGTCCAGCCTACTTTAAAAGAACATTCACTTTCATGATTGCGAGAGATTCTACAGCTGTGCCCTGATTGTCTGCGGATAGATACACTGAAATTCTTCCTCAGTAAACCAATTTTTGGCCTTTTTATTGGATCTACATATTTATTCAGCTTGTTATTTTGAGATATTTTAGCAAACTGTGCACCAAACTCCTAACATTATCTATGAATATACACTGTGGAATTCTGGATATTAGAAATGTATATAATATTCTGTATATTGCTAACCTTCAAGACAAGAACCAGGTTTCTTCCTGCAGTTTAATTACTCTCTGCACAGGAAGCACAGAGGTTTTCCAGGTTTTCTTAGATACATGCCCAGATAGAAACTCAATTGTTAGATTAAAAATTGCCTTAATTTTTATCTTAGATGTCGGTCACAAAAATATTGGGTGAATTTGATTGAAATTCACTTAATGAATTCTCTTTTGTGAAATTTAAATTAATATTTCTTTAGAAAATAGTAACAGCAATATGGTTATGTTTAGTTCAACCTGCTTATTATTTTATATGCCAAATGTAATAAGAGGATTAATACGAAATTATGATTTTGGGGACTGACTCCATAATTAATCATAAATGGAAATCAGGCTAAATGGAGCTCCAGGCCTATCAAACCTAGTACTCAAAACCTCCATATTGTATTTTTTCACTTAGAGTTATCCTGGTATTTACATTATGGTTCCAATTAACCCTGCTTTTAAATAGCCAGTTTAACCTAGCTTGAGATCAAAGTATTCATTTCCATTTGCGAAGGCCAGTTACTATTGAGTAGTTTAAAATAGTAATGTAACTTTACAAGAGTGAACTCCATATGACCTTACTGTAGACATATGGTCACAATAATAAAAAATTAAATATTAAAAAGGAAGTATTTTTAACATGCAGCTGTTTCATTTCAATCTTTTCCATTCAGTAATTCCTTCCCTCCCTGAATTTGCAGTATGTTAAACCTCATTAATAAACCACAAGTATAATGTTAACTTGGCATCCTTATCTCCTATAGAAAGCTTGAAAATTAGGAATAAAATGCCACCGATGAAAGCAAAACATTTTCAGCTGGCCCAATATAAAAATATGCCAAGTTCTGTGGCAAGATTCCAATAGACAGATCTTCTGGGAATATTTCTGATATGTTAGTCTACCTTAAAAATGTTGGAATTAAAAATTGTTGGAATTCATCTTGAGTTATTTTCTAGAATAGGATATTTTAAACAAGAGTATGATTTTTACATGTATTTCCTGTCAGCTGATATTTCCTTTCTTATTGTTGCAGCAGACTATTGAGATTGTGTATTTCAGGTAAAAAATATGCTAAAAAAAGTAAGTATTTTTGAGTGCAAACAAGTTGCCTGTCTCGAGGGCTTAAGATGCTAATAATACCCTATCTGTTCAATAAAGTATACTGTCCTGGGTTAGTCATATATGCTATTACCACCCACAAAAGCTGGATAAACTCACAGTTACACACCTGGTCCCTGAGGGACTCCTTATCTCAACTGAGATAAGCAATCCGGCCGATAGCAAGCACCACCCATCCTGATTATCTAATCTCAGCTAATGGTCCATTACACCACCCATCCTGATTGATGGCCCAATTTTGGACTTGGAATGCCAGAAAACCATGAAGATCATCCAAGCTCATTGCCAAAGCAACCAATAGAACATCGGGAAAATCCTCTTCCATTGTGGAAGTCCCCGCCCCTGGGGGAGGTGCCAGCCGAGAAATACAGCATAAAACAAGGGTTTGGGATAGGAGAAAACACTCTCGACTAGACTCAACTCAACTTGACTCCACTCCACTCCTCAGAATTGGACTCAGCTACTCCACTCCTCTGGACTGGACTCCACTCCACTCGACTGGACTCCACTGCTCTACTGGACCGGACTACCAGGCCTTTCTGCAGGACCAGTGCCTAACTGGACTACACAGCTACCACCCTGGTCAACAGGGTGTCAGGTTGTACCGTGACTCTGTCGGTTTGTTTAGGCTGATGTTTCTGTATTCCTGCATTTATTTTTACCTTTTTTATTAAATTGTAATTTTGACCTAAAATCTCTCGAGGTATTTTGTGTGAAGTTAATTTCCACTGCCGGCTTACAGTCAAACCAGCACATATACATATGTAAGTTATAAGAACAAGAGTAAGTTACAAGGGTACCAAAAATCTTTGTTTCTACAACTCTCGAGTTGCAATAAAAGTCTATTGTGTAAGAGAATTTCTAGAGCTGTAGCTTCAATTGTAAGGATAAAGACATTGATTGGCCCTCAAAACATTGCCCTCAATCAATATTGCCCTTTTTAACAGACTCTTCTGTTCATGACTTCACAAGTTATTTATGATACATAATTCCTTATCTATATATCTGTGTTACAGTCTCACCATTCCTCAAGAAATTAAAGAAAATAAGGCACACTGATATTGCCAACATTTCAGAACATACAATGGTGAGGACTGCAGATAGAAAAAATGGATTATTCTCTTATTACAAGAGTTATATGTTAAGATAGGACCTAGATATGAACTTAAAAATATCTAGCCTAGAATTTAAAATCAGAGAGTACGTTACCTTTAAAATATATGAAGAGGAATATGAATTTATGTGATATAGTTCATCCTGCCCTAAGGCGTGCAATTAAATTACTTCCAAATGTGTTTATCTCTCTCTGTTGACTATAAATTGGAACTTTGTAGACCAATTTGCATGCAGAAGACTAACAGAAATCTAAAGTTAGGTGAAATTAATTCCAGACCTCCCATCTAGTTCCATTATAAAACATGGAAAATGGAATTATTAAAGTCTATGTTTAAGTCTAGCATGTAGAAGATGCACTCTATGCCTCAAAAACTGAGTGGTTCTTTGCTAAGTGTCTATAAGAAGTAGAGTTGTTAGCCAATAATTAATTTCTCCATAATGAAAACAACCAGGCCAAATATGGCTCAACATGGCCTGGCAATGTGTGCTCACAGCCCAAGAAGCCAAGTGTATGTTGGGCTGGATCAAAAGGAGTATGTTCAGCAGGCTGTGGGAGGTGATTCTCTCCTTTCTACTCTGCTCTTATGAGATCCCACCCGGCGTGCTGCACCCAGCTCTGGTACCCCCAGTGTAAGAAGAAATGAACGTACTGAAGCAGGCCCAGAGGAGGGTCACAAAGTTGATAAGCAGACTACTGCTCCCCACTTACAAAAACGGGACGAGAGGGTCTGGAGAATAGAAGGTTGCATGGAGGCCTCATAGCAGCCTACACAAAAGCCAAAGTGAGACTCTTCACCAGGAACTGTAGTGATCAGACAAGGAGCCGTGGCTTCAAACAGAAAGAGGGGTAATTTAAGTTAAATACAGAAGAAATTCTTCACTGTGAAGGTGGTGTGGCACTGGAACAGATTGTCCAGAGAATTTGTGGGTGCCCCATCCCTGGAAGTATTCAAGGCCAGGTTGGATGGGGCTCTGAATAACCTGGTCTAGTGGGAAGTGTCTCTGCCCATGGCAGGGGGGTTGGAACTAGATAGTCTTTAATGCCCTTTGAACCCAAATCATTCTATGATTCTATGAAATATATATGTGGAGAACAATAATGTGAATATCAGGAGTATCCAGATAGTGAATATCCAGAGGAACCTCAGTGAGACTGATATAGGTTTAGTATCCAGAGTAGAAAGTGTCATAACTGGAGTTTATATTTCAGCAGTACAAAGATGATCATTTGGACCTGGGCCAATGAGGAGAGGCAGATAATTATTTTTTTTCTTATATTGACTGTGAGAATACTCAAATTATCAAATCTCTGGTAGAATCCATCCCTCCACAGGTGTTTCCAGAAGCCAAGAAAACTAATTCAATGAAATAATGGTAGCCTTTTTTAACAACCCCACCTGTCCTAGAAAGCATGCTGTTAATCAGCATCTGTACCTGTTAAATTCTGATTGTTCTTCTTTTGATAAATCAGATTGAAGTCTAAGAGTTAGTGTCAGGATCTACAAGAACTTTCTAACTGGAAGAGATTGCCCTTCAAATATTTTAATATCATCGTTTCATAGAAACATGGCTTTAAGTGGATGTCACAAATTCATCCTAGAAATAAATTTCTGATTTTGATTAGTGTGATACACTAGGCAAAAATAAGCACTAGGGTATAACACTCGAAACCTGAAATGAGAAAAAAAAAATTTTCGATGCATGTGCTGTTGCTCAAACAGAAAGTGTGAGGCTGATGTAAGTTTTACTGGGTGATGTTCCATGACCTATATTTTATGTGAGATAAAATGAGACAATTGGCATACTCTGCTCTGAACTTGCTTGCATCAAACTCTTATCAGTAAACCTTTTAAGGATAGTCAGAAGATATTGTTCTACAGTTTGCATTTTTACTATTCCAGATAAGGTGCATTAATATTTACACTGTCTTTTTATTTTTAGGTGCACCCTATTTCCTTTGTGGACATGACTGCATATAGGAAGCATTATAAAATGCTATCTTAACATGAATTGTACAAAGAGATGACTCATTATCGTTTATACATTAAATTTACACATACTAGCTTTGTGGTTATATTATCATAACTGCATCTGTTGTATTGAATGTGTTCATTTAAACAGACAAAGGTCTGTTATTTTATCACAAATATATGAAAAGAAGTAAGTACTAGAAAAAATAACCTTAGATAACTTTTTGCTAAATTGAGGTTAATATGCTTATTTTCAAAGTGCTGTGGAACTTGTATTCTATCTAGTTTTGTTCAGAGCATAAGAATAATTGGCATGTAGAATTCAGTTCCAGATCTAGGATCGCTGGTCAATAGCAAACAAATTGCAATTCCAGTACTGTGTGAGCTGTAAATTAATGCTGAAATGCAGACTCTCAATGACTTGCAGTATATATGTAACAACATATACTACATATACTACATATACTACAACATAACCCTAACTCTGTTTCCCAGAGACTGGTTGGCTACACAACAAGTCGATAAAATAAATTTAATTTTACTCTTTTCCTGGTTGTCATTTCTCCGAATTGAATACAGTTAATACAACATCGGTAGAATATTAAAATTCTTTCAGTTTCCTCATTCAGTGATTAATGAAGCAATGAAAGAGTAGGAGAAATCTTTGCATTTCTTATCTTTACGTTCTGATTGTTTCTTCAGATTATTATCTTCAATATACAAGCTGCTTTGTTCATTTATCTGTTACTTTAATGTTCTTCATTCTTAAAAATATGCCTGTTAAAGTTCAAAAGGAGAATGCTCCTCAAAAGAAATGCTACCATCACAGTATGTGATTCAGAGATTTTGTGTTTACTCAGACTATTGATAACTTTTATGCAGTTGCCAGGGTGAGCCATTGGAATCTGTTTTGTAATCTTTGGAAGAGAAAGGAGCTAGACATGTTCCTAAAACACAGAATGTCCATTTCGCTTGACAACTACAAATAAAAATGCACTGACTGTAAAAGAACTTCAGTATGAAATTGACACTTTTGCCAGTTTTGTAAGAATGAGGGTTTAATGTGTTTTGCCTCCTTATCACACATTACCTGATTTATACTTCTATTACAATAAACAGTTAAGCTTCATATTTAATATGGAGACTGTTAAAACCTGAACCTACACAACTGCAAATTATTTACCATATCAAAGAAAACCCAACTGGATATACAAGTTAAACTACAAAATAATTGTAGCCTAAATCTAGTTGTTTTCAAAATTTAAAGCAAGCATAAGATTATTTTTACTATTATATCAAATGTTTTTCCAATGTGTGAATGATAAAGAAAAAGTTCTGTCTCACTGACACGTAGGCATGTTTATTTCTAACAAAAATTATTTCAGTAGGAAAAGAAAAATCCTTTACAAAGGAAGAAAAAGCTATGTTAGCAGCAAAAGTATGTGATAACTATTTGGCCCAGTAAATCAACACATTATTCTAGATATTTCCAAAAACCTTCCTTCGTTTAATTCATTTGTACTCACAGCTGGTAGCTGAAACATTATACATATTATATATGCCCAATATTTAAAAAAAAAACACTCAAAATATTTGTATATTAATTGTGTATCACAAAATCATAGAATATCCTGAGTTGGAAGGGACCCAGAGGATGGTCAAAGTCCAGCTCCTGGCCCTGCACAGGACACCCAAGAATCGCACCATGTGCCTGAGAGCATTGTCCAAATGCTTCTTGAACTCAGGCAGGCTGGTGATGTGACCACTTCTCTTCTTCTATATCATTGTGGATTGTGTTGGAAAGTTTCAATAAAATTATATTTTCTTCAGATGATCCCAAAGTTTCATTTTCTTGGGGTTTTTTTTTATTTTCTTTCTCAGAATTAGTTTTCAACCTTCATGTCAACAAATCAGTGCTAATATCTGATTCCTCACTTCATTACTGTACAACATTAGATCAAAATTGTTTAGACAAAAATCGTTAAACTACCAACATTAATCTTTGAAAGGTGTCAAAACTTTGAACCATGGTTTGTTTTTTCAGTCGGATGAACTGACTGCCTTAGAAAGTAATATCAGCATAAAGAATGTATATGACTAAGAGTACATTAGCAAACTTGAAATATTTGCTTCTTGGGATTTTCAAACAGATTAGATGGTGAATCGCTACCCTTTCGAATGGATGTTCAGATGCTTTTGCTGTTGCAAAATCTGCTCTATAGGTAACAATACCTCTGACTGTCTAAATGCAAGTAAAACTCAAACTTATATAATTTGGAAAATATATTTCTAAGGAAATGTTATTTGTACTCCAAAGTTCTCGGATCCATTTCTTTTGCAGAAGACAGGAACAGTCTGAGGTATTCCACTGCCATATACTCAAACTGCATTTTCAAGACTTTTACTGTAGTTTCAAAACTCAAGGCCAAGTAAGGCTCTTGCTTATTAAGATTAAAATGGTTTGCGGAAGGGAAAAGAAAGAAAAGAGTTTCTAAAGAAAGCTCAGAGTCCAGTTAAAGATTCTTTGATTTAAATATGAATTTAAATGCACAGTTTTGTAAACACTGTTTTTTGCATAGTGTTTACACATTGTGAAAAGTATAGCAATCATGAAATCATGAAACACCTCGGGACAGTTATAAGCGCAACAAAATTGGGATAATAGACATGGATACATTATTTAAGAGGGAGAAACATTAAGGAGAAAGTTACCATAAATTATTGTAACATACCAAAAAACACACATTGTAACTGTGGAACTTCTGTCACTTGAGGCTCGATATAAAACCAAAGACATCAGAAATGTCATAAGCACAGTTGTCTTTTAGGCAGGAGAATGAGATAAGTGACCTCCTAAAGTCATTTTTGTATCATAATTCTACCTTTGTCTAAAAATAAAATTCTCACATGGTTTGAGATGACAATTTTTGTAAGTGACTTATGCTTTTCAGCACCACTGACTTCAGAATGTTTCAGCTCCTGTTTCACTTTGCCCTCTAAGAAAATTCGACCTTGATGCTAATCACATTGTCACTATTCAATAGTACTTGATGTCTTGCTCTTACCTGTTAAACAGCTACAAGCAGCAGACAGATTACATTTAATTCAAGGAGATTAATATTTAACTTATTGTCCCCAGGGGATGTTAGATACACCTGAGTCAGAAAGCATGTATATTTAGTGCTGCAAGAATTATTAGTTGTTCTGAATATCAGTTTGCTACATTTTCAGAAAATACATCTATTTCTAGGTAAGCAGTAGTTTGGGGGTTGTTATATTGAATCTCCATGAACAACTACTGGGCATGAACAGCAGACACACACCTGTGAGAAATGTGAAGCATTTGCTATCTTGGTGTTCAGACTGTTTTCTTTGTAACATTTAGCTCAGTATCAACTTTGGTGGGTCCATAGCTTCTTCAACAGCATGGCATGAAGTACAGCAGGCTAAAACTTTTTTAAAAAATGGTAGAATAATTGAATTTATGAGAATTTGTTCACGAATACTACTTATCATATGCCTTAAGGTTTCCTTGAGCTTTTTTTTTTTAAGATCAAAGAGAACATTTTCACAATAGAACACATAATGATAAAGAAATCTCTAAGCTAAAGAGACCCTTACATAAAAAGACTGGGATGAGTATGGAATTGAATGCTGAATTTTAGTGATGAGTATTTTTAGCAATTAGTGATATTTTGCTAAAAATTGGCACTCCTGATACTGTTCAAAAAGACAAAATTTTACATTCTTCATGGAAATTCCATCTTGTAGCTCCTGAATCATAAAGTTCCTAATAAATGTATGACCAAATAAAGTTATAAACTAATTAATGCAATGTACTGGAGTTGGACAGCAGAGAACAAGTAAAAATATTAAAAGGATGTCTGAACTGGCACTTCATTTCTAATCAGCTTTAATAAATAGTTTAATAAGATCAAATAGCTTATACTCTGTCCTGACTTTGATAAATTGTTTTAGAGATTCATGAAAAGTCAGAGTCTAGTCCATAAAATGTTGTATTATAAATACTGTTCATTCAGAACCATAATCAGTTCTTGAGTAGAAGGAACATAGCACCTTGGCTTGCTGTGGGAGCAAGTAGCTTTTGCCTAAAGAGCCTTTGTGTACAGATAGACACAAGGTCATTAATAAACAAGCTTTGCCTTTAGTTTGAAGGTCTGTGTAGTTTTTCCAGTGTTACAAAGTAATAGGTAATGTACTGGATCTACTGTTCCACTGTTCTTCAGGAACTGGTTTTTAAAATCTGTAATTTCAATTTGAATATAAAAGGAGTAACTTTCCACAATAAAAGTAAATATATACCTTTAATATACTAGTTAGGTAATGGCTCTTTCAGTCCTTAATGATAAATGTGCAAGATGCTGCTGAGATAACTTCACAACTTTTTCTAGGAAATTTTCTTTGATTTTTTTTCCCCTAATATTTAGGGACCGCACCGCAATGAAAACACCCACACATCTTGATTTCGCATAGTAAACAGATCTATTTTCTGAAATGTGTGCTTTTTATAGCCTATCTCAAAACCATAGCATTAGAGCAATTCCTTTAGTTTGAAGGACTTAGGAAAAAAAAAGACTTGACACTCTTTGCCTTCTAATTATTCCTCTTACTTTTCTTATGTGTCAAAAAAGTTGTAGATGCTATGAAAAAAAATTGGTCTTTTTTATAGTCTTTTTTTTTTCTAGATAAATTTTACTTCTAATTAATATCACCTATAACCTATGAGTATCATTTGCCTACTGTCGTCCAAACCACACAGCTGTTAAAACAGTGGGAAGAGTAATAATCTCAATCCAATGGAATAAGTACAGAGATCTGAATTTCAGGTACAGCTTAATTCAATACAGAGTACTGCATTCTTTTCCTTAGTAACTACTTAACTGGGACACTATTAGATTACCTAATATTTCAATTGGTAATAGAGTATCTGAGGATTGGAATTAAAATCTTATCACTAAATTACAAAGTATATGATGAGAAAATACACTGTGGAATAGAAAATAAGGATTTTTATAAGATTCTCTTTTTTATTCTATGAATAAAGTCTGAAATCTCCTTTGACTTTAACTGATTGAATCAGGCCCTTTACATTCAGGTGTCATCTTTTATCTGTATTCTCCAAGGCCTCTTGTATTCTTAAATCGTGTCTTGCTTTCTGCAGTTATATTGCACTCATTTGACTCTGAAGTACAAATAATTATTTGTCTCATCTGTAGCATTTGTGGTCTTTATTTTTGTTGTGGTTTTAAGTCCAGATGGAGAGAAAACACCGCGAAACTGCTCGCTCAAGCTCCCCTCGCTTTCCCCTACCCTGTGGAATAGGGAGGAGAATCAAAAGAAAACTTGTATGTTGAGATAAGAACAGCTTAATAACTGAAACGAAATTAAAATACAATAATAATGGTAAATAATAATAATAATAACAATAATAAAAAGGTGAAACCCAAGTGATGCACAATATAATTGTTCACCACACACTGACTGATGGCAGACCCCCCTTCCCAAACCTAGATCGGTCCCCTTCAAGGTAAATGCCCCCAGTCTGATGTTTTATGTTGTGGAATATCCTTAGGTCCGTTTGGATCACCCATCCCAGCTATGGTCCCTCCCAGTTTCTTTTGCGAACCTCCTCACCAGCAGAGCAGGAAACAAGGAAATAAAAGTCCTTGACTTAGGATATACACAACTTAGTAAAAAACCAAAACATCAGTGTTATCAACACCATTCTTATTCTGAATCCAAAACACAGCACTGCAACAGCTACTGAGAAGAAATTAACTCTACCCTAGCTGAAACCAGGATGGTTTTACAGCTAGTTATTTAAATAATGATGATATACAGCTTTGGACACTTCAGTGTCTTTATTCCCTTTTTCTTGTGTCAACTATTTTAAATCATTCCAGAAGTCCAGACTTGCCTGCACTTATGGTAATAGAAAAATTTTTTAGGATTGCACGATCTAGATGGTAAATTTTATACACACATTGGAAGTTCTTTATACTATATGTGGCATAGAAATTTAATTATTAAAAAAGAGCGACACACTATTCCCTAAGTCCTTCATTGGAACTTTGGCACAGAGGCAATTAAATGACTCAGAAAGGGTCTGGCTGTACTCTTTACAGCTTGGCTCAATCATGCATACATGCTTCTTATCTATGACTGAAGGGAAAACTTTTTAACACTACTGTGTTAGTAGTATTTTTTTCTTTTTTCATCAGTTTGCTTTACAAGGACTGTAGTCTGAAAAAGATTCAAACTGTTCTAAAATTCTCATTGCATGCTTTCTCATAAGTAACTTTCACTTCCTGAGAAATTTAGATCTCAGTAGGATCAGCAGTTCCATCTAACTGTAGCAGTCACTTTTGACGAGCTGTCCTAGAAAAGAGGGATCTGATTAATAGAAATAATAATAACCAATAAGAACAAATGTTACACATAAGTCCCAAACATAATTCTTAATTTGACATATTGACTGTATGAGTATACAACCATTTGTGAGTGAACTAAACAAAAGGAAAAGGATGAACCTGTTGAGGTTATATGAGTTATATGAGAAGCAGACACCTCTTTCAATCCACAGACACAGTTCAATCCACAGACACAGTTTAGAATTAAGTGATTTAAGAGCCTTCCAGAAATTTCTTTGATCAACTTTGTATTTAAAATTTAGTATTCATTCATATCCATCTCATAAAGCTGATCAAAAAGGATGCTTTAAAATAAGTATGTTAAATTTGTTCAGTTTCAGAAAATATTTAGCATTGTGTCTCTTTTTTACTTATTCAGCTAGCTGATACCTTTTTTTAAAACAAATTTTCCTAGCTGATTCTCTTTTTTTTTTTATTTTTCATTTGTGACAGTTCCTTCCCTGTAAATAGAAGACAAAAAGGTGCTTCTCTGTATAACTGTGAACATGTTAGTGCATGCCTAACATCCATGAAAGGCTAAAATAAAAAAGAAAATGTCTGACAAGGATAGTAACAGGATAGAAAAAAAAATATTTAAACACAGGGTTTCCATTATTTTGCTCTATTATTTTGCTCTGTTACACAATATACTGTATTATCATTGAAGTAGTAGCCTGAAAAACAAAGCTTGAAAATATGCTTGATATATAGTCTTTAAGTTCTCACTTTTCAATGACTGTGATACTAGCGTTTTTCCCAGAAGGAAATATAACTCTTTCTTCGGTATGATTATAATTACTTCATTAATTCCCCTTTAGGGCTGCAATGGCTGGCACTGTCATGAAATGTAAGGTGGAGTTTGTTGTAGAGTTTGGAATTAGAATTTTATTTCAGCAGTATTTTGAGGAAACATAGGAGTTTTCACACAAAATTAGTACAGCCAAATTCATTTGGAAGTAACTTTTGAAAAAAAAAAGTAGATACCTTTGGTCATCTACTGCAGTTATTAAACCATTAATTGCATGCAGCATTGATATTATGTCTCTTAAAAGCAATGTTTTGATGTTTTGACCTGTAAGAGAGTCTATGACCTTTGGAGAGGTTTTTTTTTCCTAAAGTGGTATCCTATCCTTGTTATTAGATTTGGCTTGTGACTGTTCTTCAGCTGAAGTGGGGAATCACATGCAGTCAGGTCAACAACACTGAGGCTGACTTATTGTAATAGCAAATCTCTTGTACCAATCCAGCTGATAAGGCAACAAGGTGCTGACATTCAG
The DNA here is from genome assembly GCA_013397565.1 of Ptilonorhynchus violaceus. Classification (NCBI taxonomy): domain Eukaryota; kingdom Metazoa; phylum Chordata; class Aves; order Passeriformes; family Ptilonorhynchidae; genus Ptilonorhynchus; species Ptilonorhynchus violaceus. The sequence continues at coordinate 321,068 of VZRJ01009443.1, read as the reverse complement.
GAAATGCAGCAATGAATAGCAAAATAAAATTGTTTGGATGATATACACCCTGGAGGTATTGTGGTTTGTTGTATTATAAATAATGCAGTTCAAATTATCCCTCCTGTGTTTCTGCAGTGTAGTGGGGCTAATAATGTGTAACTGATGGAATTTCTAATAAAGGCTTATTAAAAATGTTTGTTCAGCGATCCTTTCATCCCTTAGTTCTGACTTCTTGTGGCTGATGGTGTTGCACTTACAATTCCTGACCAGCTTATGTCTTCTATTTTGTTTTGTAACATCCTCTTAACTAGTTATTTACTCCTGTTTGTTACCAACTTGACTTGATGAATTCAGTCAAAAGAGTATGATAATATGTGTTGAATGTTTTATACCTTAATTTAACATGTCTTAAAACTGAAGAAGCACAAAACGAGCATCCAGTGACAAAGGGTACAAAACTCCACTGCTCTCCTTAACGCTTTATGTATTTGAACTAGAGGCTGTCATAGCTTGAAGTGGTTTTCTGTGTCTCCATGGACACAATGGGCAATGACTGTGACTTTTGCTCAGATTCAGAAACAGCTTTCAAGATATTAGCAAAGCTTTATTTTAGCACTTGCCACAGTGGAACTTGCTTTGCAGACATTCCTGGGGGCACTGCTCTTTAACTGAAGAGACTATGCCACAAGAAGGCAGAGCCAGGGAAGACAAAGCCTCTGCATTAAGTACACCCTCATGAGGGAAGTACATAGCAGTCTCAAAGTATATCCATTAGAATTCAACAGGAGATTTCTTTACCAAAATCTCACTGACATTCATCTTAAGTTGAAAGCAGTGACAGTTGTGAGAAAACTATTACCTTATTATGGAAGAAATGTCAGTGGACTTTCAAATGCCTTCTTCTGAAAGGGAAATAAGTTATGAACAAGTAGTATAAAAATTTATTTTCTTTTGAGTTAGCTCATGAACAGTGTTGTTGAAATTTGCTCAAAAATATTTTAAATATGTAACTATGTTACCACAATATACAACAATATTAAAAAACAATTGCTCTGCTGGTGTGATTACTTTGTATAGCTGCTATCCTAAGCTTGGATAAATACAAATGCATGTAAATGTGAATGAGCAACACCCATAAAAATTTTGCTAGTTATACATCAAGGACAAAATTACCATTCTAGCAATATGGCCACTCACAGGAATTGAATAATTTCCTACCCTATACTAATGCTCTGGAAACAAACCAAACCCAAACCAATCAAAAACAAACAACAACAACAAAAAAACAAACCAAAAATCCCCCAAACTGAAACAGCCAACAAATCTGCAAAAGAGCAAATTCCTCAGAATACTGATGTTATCAATAGGTAAGGGCATTGAACAATTATAGGTAGGAATCAACAATACATTTCAGGTGTCTTCATTTTGTCTACATACGCTTCAGCAACTGCTACAAGATTTTCAAGACCATTACATTTCCAGTGCCATTCAGCTAGACTCTCATAAGTTTTGTTAAACCATACAGTATATATACAACAAACTCAACAACAGCTTGTGAAGGATGTCAGTTGAGCCATACTTGTTCCCTTACCTAGAAATATAACCAAAAGGAACAAAGCTGTCTTCCACATTTTCCCCCATTACTTGTTTAAAAGAAACCAAAACCTGATTTACATTCTGTAAATGTCTGTTTAGGATGCTACAATGGAGAAGTGAGGAGAACATGGGAAAAAAATCATCATCAAAATGATGAGAACGTCATTGATTTGTGTTTGGTGAACAGCCTAGTTCTTTCCAACTCATGTTACCTAACAAACACATACGCACCAGATGGTGAATAAGAAAATCAAATAGATTCTATTCAAACAAATGTAAAAGCACATTAAACAGTCATACCAAGAACAGCCACAATTTTAACTTTGCCAAAATGAAAATAAATCCAGGAAGGAAAGCTCAAGATGAACTGAGCATCTATAAGAGACAGAGGCAAAGACTAGAAAGAAAGAAAAATGAGATGCACAATGGAATTCAAGCTTCAGTGCTTCAAGCCAAATACCAGGAAGCTAGCCAAAGAAGAGCACTAGAATAAAATACTAAGAAAAATAAAAAATGGGGAAAAGCAAAGAATAAGAAAGCACATAAAACACTTCAAACAAATGTGCCTTGTAGTGTAAAAGCACTATGTGAAAATAGATATATGGCAATAGTTGAAAATGTGGAAAAATCCTGAAATTTTTCACTGTTTCAAAAGCTCAAAAGAAATCATACCGCACAACGTATATGAAACTTGAAGAAGAACAAAGTGGGTTTGGGACCATTAAATTCTACATAGAACAATTATTTTAAAGTTCTTGTTACAAAAGTACTACAAATTATTTCTCAATAATTAGCAGGAGTAAATTTTAAAGGCAATTAATAGACCATAGGTATTTGTTAGACCTTTGATTTTATAGGCTAATGTGTCTGATAGAGTAGACTCACGTTTTGGAATACCCTTCTGTCATATGAAATCTTGAGAGTTAATATTCTCAGGAAAAGAATATAGCTGAACATGAAGACTAGCATCAAATGTATCTGTTCTCTCTTTCTATCATCATTTCTAGCAACTAGAGCACAAAGAAATAGATACAAATAAAAAATTTATTGATATTATGGACAAAGCTGAGACAGAAAACTGGGAAGAAAAAATCATTGTTAAAATTGAGGGCTTAAAATTATGATAATACTTTGAAATACTAAAAGAGGAAAAAATATTTAATATGGTAGAACAGCTCACCAGTCTCAATGGAATTTTAATGTTGCATGGAAACCCCATAAATGTGATAATAGCAAGATGAGAAAAAGTATGGATGGACTCAAAAGTTCAAAGTAAAAATTCTTGCCAACACTGAGATATTTCAACTCAAATATGTTATACATGAATGAGAGTTTAAAAGTGTTCTGTGGAAAAAAAGACCCCTTTGAAACTACAGCTGAGATACACCTTGCCTGCCTGGCAGCCTATTTATATCATTCACATATTTAGCCAATATTCCTCATTCTGAAATGGATAGTTTTAAACAGTTCTCTAAAATTTTGTCACTAACATTAAAGAGACAAATAAATCATAAAATCATAGGAGTTGTATGGGACCCACAAGGATCATTCAGTCCAACACCTGACCTGTGGTCCTGCACAGACCCACCCCAAGAATCACACCATGTGCCTGAGAGTGTGTTGTTCAAGCACTTCTTGAACTCTGGCAGGGGGCTGAAACACAGCAGCTAAAGAAATTCATACGCATTGAAACACAGACAGAAAATCTACAATTTGTCCTTTGAGATTGTGTCAACTGCTTCTCAGATGTGGTTGAAAATGGATTAGATTTCAGGTCTACTTTTTCTTTGCCTTTTCAGGACATAAAATGCAAATAAATAGTTTGGAAGATGGATAAATTATGTGTGGGAAATCAGTTATCATATTTTAACTCCTAATGCATACTTAAACTTTAAACTTGGAAACTTTCCAGTTGTTTCTTGTTTTACACTTCTTTATTTCTATTTCTAAAAAATTGCTTTATAAAGAATACTGATGACAGCTATTGAGCTCAGTTATTTCCAAGAAGGCCCTTAGATTTTCATGGCTGTCCCAGTCCCATAAGGAGCTGCATTCTCTTTGACTGAAGTTACCTGCAGTTCCATTTGGTTGTGTGTTACAGAAGAGTTACTGGGTTTCACTATAACAAACACTGAATTTCAGCAGTTGAAAAAATTGATCCTTGTTGTTACAATTTAAAAAGCACACAGATGGGGCTTTATTAGTAACGATTGTCAATTTTTTTTTTTAATAGTTCCACTTCTATAGAGGAGCCATCATTTCACATTATGAACACACAAAAGTGGAACTCGGACAGTGGGATATGCTGTATGTTTAACACTTCAACTCTTGTGCCTCCTATCTAATCAGACAGATTTTAAAGGGCTCACACACAGTTGATACAAAAAAAGAGTTTTATCTTCCAGCTGGCTTATCCTCCCAGTACTTAGCCTCTAGTTAGCTCTTGCACTTTTTTCAGTCTCTAGCCCTTTGAAAGGTTTAGAGAAAACACTTCAAAGTGCTGATTTTCAAAGATGAGGTACTCAAGATAAACTCTTCTCCAGTCTGACCCTCTCCTCATATTTCCCATCTTACAAACATTCACATTGAGCTTTCTCTTTTCCAGTCTGCTGCTGTTACATGCAATGGCCTAGTGTTGTGCTCATTTCCCAAAAGTAATCAAAATAGAATAGAAAAAAAAGAAAAAAAAGAAAAAGAAAGAAGGGCACAATAATCTTTCATTTTTCAGACTCCTTAAAAAACTTCTCAGTAGTTGTTTTAACTGTCTGCCTGTGAATGAGCAGATTGAGCAAGAGAATTCAACATTAAAGATGCACTGCTGGTGTTAAATAACACATAAAATAATTCACAAATTTTTCAAAATACCCTTAAAATAGAAAAAAGTACAATCCTACCTGAATTTCTAAAGTAGCTAAGAAAAGATAAATATCAAGAAATTTTCTGGTTAAAGGAAATTTCACGTGTAACTATAGTTATCCCTTATTGTCATCTGTCTGATTTGCGATTTTCCATTCCATATATGCTCAACATACATTTTCCATTCCATGTATGCTCAACACAGATTCTCTTGACCTTTCCATAGGTTAAAAGTTTTTTTGTTATAAATATGTGAGGTGGTCCAGCTGCAAAGTATACAAGTACTGTAAAAATAGTTCACTAATAGTTATGTAGTACACTGGTATCAAAGAATAATATGCGTTATGGGAAGTCTCATATCAAGTGCAAACTCCATTAGTTCTGGTCACATGCCTTACAGTTCTATGTCCAAGCATGTTTTCAGAGTTCATGTCTTTGTTTTATTTAAAAAAAACCCATCCTCACCAACAACAGAAACAACCTTCCTCAAAAACACGGTTACTAAGCATTCTGGCTAACAAACGATGCAATACCAAAAATTTGTTCTTCACCCTTGGTCTGCTTCATTTCCCCTTGGACTTCTAACCAGTTCAAGTGCATTGCCACTTAGATGATACTTGATGCAGGATTTGTGTCAGCCAGGACAGGTCATTGAGATTGATAAACTATTCTAAAAAGTGCCTTAATAGGTGTGTTAGCTTTCTTAATAAATTAGTGTTATGCAAAACATGTAGGTCATGTTGCCCCTAGCCTGCTCCTTAGCATACACTCAAAGTTGGCACTGTGTCATCCCTGCCACCTGCTTATTCGTTGGCAGGACACAACAAGATGATGTGTTCTGGCAAACGGATGTCCAGCAGCTGAATCACTGATGCAGTAATGAAGGCAAAAGAAAATGAATATTCACGAGAAAGCATCCTAGAGGGAAGATCCCTTGTGACTGCCAGCACTGCCAGTCAGTCATTCCATCCTATTTGCCCTCTTTATGCCATCTATGAAGTCATGATACTCAGTATCTCTGACTGGTTTAGTGTACTCTTACAGATGATAGGTTTGAAAGCTTGACTAGATTCAGAATGGTGTTAATTTAAACTGCCTACTGGCTAACTTCCAGGTCACGCTTCCAAATACTGTGATATCTTGACTTAGTAGTGGCATGGGACTTTTAAAGAAGGATATGCAGCAATGATGGCAGAACCACCACCATTTTCATAGAATTTATAACACATTGGTGTTGAGTATTCTTATTTATACTTACTCATGCCAGAATACATAAAAGAGCAGAAGTAAACCCTATCATAGAAATAAGATTACAAGAAAGAAATCTTGCCTTTGTAAATGTCATTCATTCTGGGATTTGCTTTTCTTTAAAGAACCACATTATGATCTAAATAAATTGCTGCAGTTATGGCTCTGATTCAGAAAAGCACTTCAGCACATATTTAACTCAAGCATGAACTTGGCATGCCCACTCCTCAGTGTTGGCTTGTGATGATATTGCTGTAACTGAAGATGGAAACCCTACACCTTTTATTCAGTACACAGCAAAAGTAAAACTATCAGATGATAGCTCAAGAAAATAAGTCACCTTTTGGCAAGTATATGCTCAGTACCATAAAATCTACCCTGCAAGTGAGTTAACAACATCATTTTCCCCAAGTGTACTTTGATGTGTCTTGAAATATCCTTGTTGCATTGATGAGTACAAACTACTTCTATTAAATGAACACTAGCTACTACGTGTGTCTTTGAAGGAAAAAAAAACCAAACCCCATTTATTTAATTAAATAAGAAATTCAAACATAAACCATTACCCCTACCCAAATCCAGAAATAATTTTTTGGAAGGAAATTGACCAAGAGCAATACAATACGGCCAGGATAGGTAATTGTGTGAAAGACTGAAATGTTTAATCATACATGATTCTAGAGCTCCTCTATCCAGCCAAGTAACTAGCAAGTAAATATTTATTTAAATTCCAACAGACCTATCAATTGTTTTAGAATAAAAACCAAAAAAAGTCCACAGCAATATACCAAATCAGGACACTTTTAATGTAGAACAGCCCTGATGGGAAACAGATATCCATTATTCACTCTAGGCCACCATTAGCTGAAAGAACTGCTTATCTTTGCCTTCTTACTACTGCCCATGTTCAGTGCTGCAAGAAGTGCTATATAGAGAAGGAACTGGAGAAAGTTCAAGGGTTTTTTTGCTCCTTCTTATTCCTTCTCTAAGAATTAAGTAACCTAAATAACTTAATTCTTACACCAAAGAAGCAGATGTTTTTAGACCAGAAGTGTCAGTGAGCTTTTTTCCTAATTGAAATGAAGTAAGTTCAGTCGGGCTTCACTTGTTTTTAGGAAGTTTGAAGGAAGTAAGAACTTCTCACTGCAGAATCAACAAACTAAACACATGTAAGCTTCTCTTTTCAGGTCTGACTACTTTTCAAGTACATTTTTCATGTTATGTAAATTTGAATAGGCAACAGTGAAAAAGGCAGTATTCCTTAGTGAGATGGGATCCTGTAAAAATGCAAAAGAGGAATGAAGTAGCAAGAAGAAATGTAATTTAGCAGAGACTTTGAAGGCACAATAAAAGTTCATAAAGGAAATATTGCAAAAGAAATTTTAGATTGAAGTATCTGAAGTCTGTGTGACTGCTTCAGGCTAAATCCCTAAAACTACTTCTCAGCAACAGCTTTCTTGTTGTTGCAGAATGTTGTTTCCCTAACCTGACTTTTAAACTTTTGGATTTTGACAGCACTATGAGGTAAAGGTCTTATCTGACTCATTAACTTCCCATGTTCCACTCCCTGCTCTTAAGTTTAAAGTTGAAGGATTAATGTGGCAGCAAAGTCCTAATAACAGCACAATGATTTATGGCCAAAGACTATTGAATAACTCCACATTTGAGTACACATTGGGATTTGAGAGAATCCTTGTAAATAATATTGAAGAACAGTGAGAGTCCATAAATAAAATGCCTGGAGGGCAAGAACATAAATATGTTGAAATGCCTTGTATGTGAGGTTGTACATGAAAACAAAAATTCTTTAAGAATTCAAGATCAGCTGAATCAAGATCAGCTGAAATCTGATTTCAGCTTTGATGATATAATTTCATTTAATCCCATTACTTTTCTTTTTTAACTATAGTCAATTTCTGGATTTATTTTTGTGTGTTTGTGTCTGGGTGTGTGTGTGTGAGAGAGAGAGAGAGAGAGAAGAGAGAAATTTGATGTAAATGACATGTGATTTTCTATCACTTCCTCTTCCAAAAATAGAAATTCTTGTAAATTATGTAGCATGAGGACTATAACTGCTTGCTGTAAAGTTCTAACTGGGCCTGTCATCTGTCACTTCTTTATCCCTTTTATGAAACAATCAATAAAACTTGTCATGTTGTTCCTTTTTATGGCTCATTGAGCTCCTACCAAATACTCAGTGAACTATTGATTAATGGACAAACTGGGGACTATCAGCTTTTACTCACCTTGAAACACTGTTTCTGTGAACAGCAAGACTTTAAAATACAACTTTTCAGAGGTTTAGTTCTAGACTGTGAATCGTACATGGAATTTCTGCTGTTTCAGTTCAGCATCATCAGTTATTCATCTCAGAGTGTTCTGGTCTGTAAAATCTGCAATTAAAATCAAGTGCTAAACAGAATACTAGTGCTTTTATATGGTAAGTCAGGATTTTTGACTCGACTTAGATCGCTGCAGAAACACAACTGGGATCCATCAAAGCATAAGTTTTATTTGTCTAAAAAGGTTGCAGGTCAATTAAGTGATAATTTTTTTTTTTTTTTT